>JAJJMA010090401.1:0-28937 GCA_023529015.1 Papaver nudicaule
CCCGCAGAAGCCTACACACTTGATTCCCCTAGATGACGTCGTTTACAGGCCTATGAGTTGCTCCACTTCCCTTCGTGAAGGATAGCGCTACCCTGCACGATAGGTGATTTCCTTTAGACTAAAAGTCAAGGTTAATGGAACTCGATTTACTGAGTATGGCTTATTGATCTAGCCTAAACATTTTTACCTCGTAACGCGTGATGAACTTAGTATTAAACCTAGTTCGTGAATTGCGTTATGGAGCTTCTAGGACTTAAAACACCGAGTGCAGCCTTACGAAGCTTCTATCAAATATTTGGTCATTTTTGGTTGAATTGACCGCAACAAAACAATCGACTTAAGATACAAGATCGGAAATATTACTTTCGACCTGTGATTCACGATCCTCAAGTAAAGTCTTTAAAATAGTCGTAGTCCAAGAAAAGAATTGGTTTGTACCTTGCAGAAGGTTATTTATTTATATAGATCGTCAATGGAGGCTTTTCTTTAAAGTTAAGCAACCTTGAGTAAGGCTCAAACAAGTTTCCCAACTTAGAAAAATCCATAGGGTTGCAATGAGGTCCAACTCAATCTTCTTTTAACCCGTTGGCAAAAAACTATAAGTCGTGAGAAGACCCGCCTTGATCAAATCAAAGGATATCAATGGCTAAGAAAGTAGACCACGCTATGGAGTCCAAGTAAGTATACACGAACATAAAGACTATTGTGGACAAGAACTCCATATGCCTTAATGCGAACGAGTTCGAGAATCCATTCACAAAAGGCAAAAACCTCAATATAGAAGTTTTTATCCATAGATTATACGAACGCGTTCATGCGCAGTTTCTCTGAGTTCAGGATTTTTATGAACTCTTGTATGAACGCGTTCATGAAAATCTGCTGAGTTCAGGAATTCTCCTTTCAGCATAGTAACACGTACAACGTTCAAGTGTAATTCAAGTACTAGCTCCATTCCCACATTCTACTCATGCATTGGTCACTTAGTGATTTAAATGCTAAGAGAATTAGTCTTTGATCCTTCAAGATCACTATAAACAATATCGTAGACTATTTTACGTATATAATGGTAAATACGAAACCAAGGGAAAATCTTTCTAACATTTTTGACGAGGACGATAAATATATCAAATGTGTAAGCTCCGGTTTTCATCTTCAATGGTTTTGGTCTCGAATACCTAACGTATCCCAGTCCGAAATTGTAGACATAATCAAGGATTGGGTTTTCGTCAACTAAACTTGACAACTGACTTGAGATAGCAACGTTAGTGGGTTCAACCGACCTATGCCCTAACACAAACAATTAAGTCTAAATACCCGGTCATTATCGCAAATGTTGCGCCATTATACTCTAATGTTACGATAGTTGGTACGCCAGAAAAGTAGCCTACAGACTAAACCATGAAGCTTTTTTGAAGTACTTGGCAAGAGTATGGCCTGGGAAATGCGCAACATCAGCCCAATGACCCTTGATAATAGGTTTATACCTATGCAAGAATTGGCATATCCATGCCAATGAAACTTGGAAAAGCTTGAGGTACGCAAGCTTCCATGCCTTGTAGCATTTGGCCTAGCCTTGGCCTATGCAAAGCGGAGATTGACTGGCCAATTTGGCCTAGGTCACTTAATGACCGGCCAAATTGTGCGTTGTGCGTTAACGGCCCAGCCAAAGTGGTAAATTGGCTGGCCAAATTGTGAAAGGGGTGTAAATAATCGCCCAAATTGGGCATTTTAGCTAAATGACCGGCCAAAATGAAAAATGGGTGTTCATGGATGGACTTTTGGTTAATTAAAAATATTTCCAAAAGCGATGGTTTTTCTTATATGCAAGGAAGGTGTTGAGTGAAAGACTAAAGCTTCATTGTTTGGCTTTGCCAAGTGAATGCAAGCATTGGCCCATGTTGGCCAAGTGAGATGCCACTTCGACCCTTTAGCTATGCAATGGCCTATGGCCTATGCATGAGCATGTGTACTATCTTGCACATTGTCTTAATAGCCTTTAGCCTATTCTAGAGAGCTTAGATTGGGTTCTGGTTTTGCTATAATAATTGGTAATGGATTTTGGCCCACCCGAGAATGACTAGCTAAGGGATTGGACCTAAGCTTTACGAGTTGGAATTCTTGGCAATGCTAGCATCATATGCTCAGCATGTGCACTTTGCAACCGAGACGGCTACCTATTCTTTGAACTACGATGTTCTTGATCCCTCCACTGGCAAGGGTACGTAGGCAGTCGATCTGCACGGTTCAGTACAAGGTGATTCATAGCATATATATTCTCTCGGCACCAGCCTGGGGAATATGAAGTGATTATCACGGGGATTCTCGGGTCCCGCCGCTGGGGGGCCTGGGAGTGGCGCTGGCGCGGGAGTTTTGGCCTGACCACTCTGGCCAGGGCAGAAATTTCTGGTCTGTCACAGTTGGTATCAGAGAAAGCTCCGATACTTTCGGGCTTGTGTATTAAGGACACATTAGTGTATTCCGTGTAATGTGACTTAGGAGTGGCATTATTTGACTTTAAAAGGTGAAGGTGGTTTGTTGAGCCTATTAGCCAACTACCCTAAGCGAAGTTTGATTCGCATTTTGCTCGTTTTTTTTCTTCTGCACATAGCCTTGTTACGTGTGTTTCTAAAGTGTCGTGAGTTTTTTCAGATAGGCTATGGAAACATTGTCTACTAGGTCAATGGGACTCTCCCGGGGATTGAGCCCTGGCTTCCGTAGTAACCTTTGCTATAACGTCTGGAGACTCTCCAATGGAATGAGCGCTTACAGTACTCCACTTGTGAACTTTGTCAGGATTGCATTCGGGTAATCCTGAGTATCCTCTGGGATAGTGCCTTGAGAGTAGGTATTTGGATGAGTGACAATGGACATTCCAGAGAAACCCAAATGTTTGGTATGGGACTTATATTTGTGGAAACCTTGAACAATGTTCTTGTTAATCGAGGGAAACCCGAGTGTAAGTGTAACGACTCGTAAGTAGGTCAATGGCTATTGACTGGCCAAATAACAATTACGTCGTGTATTGACTTAATTAATTAAATCTGAAAAATTAAATACGATAATCAATGAAATCATAATTTGGACCAACTAATAGTACCATTGGATAGATCTTGGAAAAATACGCGAAATTGACTATTAACTCGCGTCATTCGGATACCAGATGAAAAAGATATGGCACTCGGAAGAAGGAGTCAAAAATTGGTAAACGTTTGACTTTCTTACTTAACTGTTGACCAGGAGTCAACGACCGTTGACTTGACTTTGACTTGACCTGTAGTTAGCAAATGGTCATCCCTTAATAGTTCATTAAAGTTGGTAATAGTGTTGCTCTTTTTAGTTTAACTTTATTTAATTTGATCTAAAATTTGAATCAAATGTTGGATATCATTTAAAAGAAGAAACCTATCTTCATTTTATTTAGTAGGTGGTATTGTTTAAAGGGAATTTAGGTTGATTTCATTTGCATGAGTAAGTAGGAGGTGGTATAAGAGATAAATAGAAAGTTAGGAATTGGTTTTATGATAAAAGGGAAAGTAGATTGATATATATATATAAATGTTAGAGGGAATCGAATATATTTGGGGGAGACTTAAAATAGTGATAATCCAAAGAATTGTTGTGTATGAATTTGATAGTCATGGATGAGATAAAGAAATGGGTTTAATCTTTAGATAGTGTAGACATAAGATGAGTAGGGAAGATGAAAGAAGGAGATGAATAGTGGTGGTAATAGTGATTTGAGATAGTTTGATTGATGAAGATGATGAGGGCAAATTATGATATGGATTATTAACCCAAGGTAATCTTTCCTAATGATTCTATTACGTTAATATTTGCTTGGGTAGTTGTTAGATTTTATAGATATACAAGATTTGTTTATGTGCTTATTGATTTATGATTCTATGTGTTTGTCCTATCACTTTGGACATGATTCTAGATACCTTAGATATGGAGTAGATGTTAGTTTGTCCTTATGAGTTATAGTATAATTAACTTTGAATCCATAGAAATATTAGTCATATATTTGGAAGTGAAAGGAGATTGCTATGACTGATTTTGTATTAAACTAGGAAATCTGGAAAACAGGGAACAGTTGCGTCGTCACTACTTATCATCAGTGTTTAGGTATGATAATGGTTGAGTTAGTCTTAAATTTATCTTAATAGTTATAGTATGTCGGATGAAGTTTCCATATAGGTATTACATGCTTGTTTTGGTTGTGTCATGTGTGAGCTATGGAGGCTAAAAGTTGAGTCGCCGAAACTGGAAATCTGAGAACTCTGTGAAAGTTTCGTCATAGCACCTTTCCGTCAAGTTTGCAATCTTAGTTTGTCTCAAAATTGAATGATCTATAGCCCTCTAAAGTTAGGCTATCGAGCTGCCTAAAATGTCGCGAGTCTGAAATGTCAGAAAACGGACGTGAATGACCATTTTGTGGAGTTAATTAGGACAGTTTAGAGTAAGAATTTGACATCTACTCGGTAGGCATAATTTGTAGAGGCTTCTCTCGTAATTCTAAAGAAGTATAGTTTGTCGCATTTCGTTAAGTTATATGAGTGACTCATGATCGTTTGAATATAGGGTGTTAGAAGCTGTAAACTTGGGAAATTTGACCAAGTATAGAACCGAGTTAGACTTCTGACTCAAGTGAGTCAGAACGAGTCAGATGGTTCGGGTCATGGGTGATCCTGTTTGCTATTTGGATGACACGTGTCACGGGTCGGTTTGTCGGACCGGTGCGGGTTCAGGCCCGTAGGACCATGGGTTAGGGCAAGTTTCACTATTTGGGGTTTTTGGACCTCTTAGGGTCCGAATTAGCTTTTGATCTCTTCTGCAAAGTTGCAGAGTTTTGCGAGACCTTCGAAATGACATATAATTCATATCATTTTAATATGTAGATTATTTGTTATGAAATAAATGGTTATTAATAGATTAAAGAATAAATAGTAAAATTAGAATGAATAACAGTTTCACTTAGATATTAATTATGAACTTGTAGGATATTGTATTGTACTCATTGAATGATTGTATGATTAACAATTAGTTTGTATTAACAACAAATAGTACGAAAGCTGAACCAGTGGATGGAGGATTTCAAGGTAGGCAGGGATTGTCATCAATCCAGGTGGGAACTCTTATAACCTTCTTGTAATCATTGATTAGTTAGATGTTTCATTATATGTAAGCATGTTTGTATTCATTGGATGGGTATGCGCCTGATATGCATTGTCTAGTCTCTCCGCGAGGATTGTCTGTGGTAATTCCATAGATCCTTGCTAAGTTCTAATAGGCACTGGAAGTTGGTGCTAATATTATTACTAGGGGTGGAAGTTGCTTCAGATATTATAAATAGGCACTGGAATTTGGTGCTAATATTATTATTTTATATCATAAATATATAATATACACTGGAATTTGGTGTCAATATTAGTATTTGGCTGGAAGTTGGTCTAGTATTACTATACTAAATTATCTGGGGAGATTGGTCATACGCATATTGTGCTTGTTTGTTGGTCTTATTGGTAATGGTGGAACCATCATTTGGAAATATCATTCTAGTATGACTGGTTATGCTAACGTTTACTCGAAAGAAATCCTGGTTTCATAATTAGTATGGGCTCTTTATGAGATTGCTATGCGGGGACGGGTTAGAATAACACTTACTTAACATATTATATCTCGATGACTTGCTGAGTGTTGAGTGTAAAAGGTGTTTACTGCTTTCTTTTAGTAGAACTGTAAAGCATGTTAGTGATTACTTGAATGTTGTATACGTTTCCACTGAGCACCCCTTTGGGATGATTTGCTCACTCGTTTACACTTCAGTTTCAGTTATCAGAAGCGATGGTGCACGTGAAGATTTATGTTTCGTTATCTAAAGCGTTAGCGAGTTAAAGATGTTTGTGTTATATTTTACATATGTGTTTATTGTAACAACAACACATCATATAATTATATCACTTGAGAGATTCTCATTTATAAAACATCAGAGAGATTTTAGATTTGGGTTAATCTGTAGATTAAAATTGTAATTAGAGTCTAATTGCTTGTAATCGATCATTAATGCCTCATAGCATAGAATGAACCTTTGACTTCTAAGTAGGTCGATTTTTGGGGCGTTACAGTAAGGTATAGGACGTCCACTCGCGGAAACTTAGATCGAGTCTGACAATCTGAATCAATGGAACATGACTCCTATTAACCCTACTTTTGATTTTGAATTACGGGGACACAATTCTTTAAAGGGGGTGAGAGTGTAGCACCCCATGCTAAAACTGAAATGACCTGACAATTAAGTCTAAATGACCGGCATTGTCGCTAATTGTAGATGGTGAAAAATGAGAGAGGGACAAGATTGTAAAAACACTCTCTAAACATGCCTAACCTAGAGGCAATGGCCTATTCAGGCACATCTCCATAGCTCAGAATGCAACCCGTTCTACGAGCTGAATAAACTCTCTATGAGTTCTCTCTTATAACCCCCGGTGGAGAGGATGATATCATAGTGCAGTATTGATAATCTCACCAACACATTAAACCCATTAATCTGCTTCATGTCGACATCGCCTCGAATTCCTCAGCATCAGAACCAGATCACTATATGGTACACGGTGAAGAGTTAACAGAGGTATCCTCATGGATTTCCTCTTTATACGACTCAACATTCGAGTCTTAATGAAAACCTCAGGAATATCGAAGTTCTAGGCCTGTCCAGAACTCCCTGAGAAGCATACAACAGCCTAAACATGCTTAAACAGACCTCATCCCAAACTCAGGATGGTCTAACATACCATGGATAAACACGCCATGACTTCAAGTATGTTGTAGCGTAAACACGCACATCATAACCAAGGCATAGCCAGCACACACCAGCTGCAACAAAGTTGACCTTGGCCAAATGCCAAAGTCATAGCGCCGTATAGCATGGCACCACGAACCATGAGCCATGGCGCCATGATAACGGGGCTAGCGCTAAAAGCGCTTTACAAGTTAGCCTTGGCCAAAGGCCAAGGCCGTGGCGCCATGAACCATGGCGCCACAACGAGTTGGCCTTGAGCAGAGGCCAAGATCGTGGCGCCATGAGTCATGGCGCCATGAATAACAGGGCTAGCGCTAAAGCGCTTTATAAGATAGCCTTGGCCAAAGGCCAAGGCGTGGCGCCATGAGTCATGGCGCCATGAATAACGGGTTAGCGCTAAAGCGCTTTGGAGGTTGGCCTTGGCCAAAGGCTAAGGCCGTAGCCCCTTGGGCTATAGCGCCACAAGCCAATGGCGCTATGAACTCCTGGCCTTGGCCAATAGCCAAGGCCACTCCTATAGTCGTGTCCTGGAGGCACCACACTCACGTTGGTCATGACAATTAGTCATACGACTCAACTCAGACTCAACTCAACTCAACTACGCAATATATGCGTATCACTCGAGACATCAAAACATCACACGGGGGGATAACTTTAGGGGTATTGGTCTGGCGGTCTACGGCAGTTGAAAGAAACTGATAGAGATAGTGGACAGTTACGAGAAGATGGCGTGAGTGGACATGTTCTACACAACTCAGGCAGTTACGGAAACCAACCCATGTCCTCCACTCTTCCACGACTACCACTTTCTCTGTAGAGAGATCAGGGTGAGTTCAAAACTATAAATAGAGGCCTCCTCTATCTTCCAAGGCAAGAACATCTTTCCAGAAACAACCAGATATTCAGAACACCTGAATAAACCAGAGCCTCAGAAGTAAACACGCCTGAGCAACCCAACACACTTCTAGCCTTGGAGATTTCCAGTCACCTTCACGACGGAAATCTTGAACTCTTACACCCAAAACACATCCTCAACCTGATCTCAAGTTTCTTCGTTGTTTCCCTCCCTAGATCAACCTTTATCCTCTCTGTGACCGAAGCAAGACGTGAACGACCATTGACTTGGATTAGGCTCGTCTTGTTCGACTTTGATCTCGAGCACTACGAAAGTACCCAGAGACGGTGCATTGTTTTTCCAGGTAAAAACAGTTGGCGACCACAGTGGGAGATCATCCTCTCGGTTCCAGAAAATTTTCTCGAAGATGGTTGAACTTAGGTCGGGATCAGATACCAAAAACCCCAACTCTTCAACTGACGGTGTTGTAGCCTCTAATGCAGCACCTACCAACCCACCTGCATCCAACAATACGCCCAATATACCTGTTACCCAAGATAATCCCCCTTCAACACCTATTATCTCGGCTATCCCCATCACCCCAGTGACTTCTAATGCTCCAACCCACACCTCTGGCAAGAACCCTTCCTCCACGGCTAAGGTCAACACTACCGCCGAGAAGGGAAAAGGAGCATCGGGAGCATTAACCATGGAGGAGTTAGCCAGACGACAAGATGTCCTCGCAGAAAGTCAAGACAAGATGTTCGACACTCAGCTAGGAATCCTGGATTGTCTCAAAACCCTAACCTCGAAGCTGTCAAGTTCACCAGCCAAGGAGACCCCTGAAGCTGCTACTACAGGTGCCCGCTCGACTGTTATCCACATCCGAGACGACGAAGCGCCCTCTCTCCCAGAAGAATCTCGCCAAAGAGGAGGACAACCATCCCGCTATGTCACGGCAGACGACTTGGAAAAGCTGCTACGAAATCGAGAAAGAGAGATGGCGCTACCTATCCACCAACACCGGCCACCGTATCCGCAAGAGGTCCAGAGGATTGCCCTCCCCAAAGGATATGTATCGCCCATGTTCTCCTTGTATGACGGAACTGGGAATGCACGTGATCACATCTCGCGATTTCTGGAGTCCCTGGGGGAACACGGTACAACCATGTCTTGAGACTCAAAGAATTCTCGAAGTCTCTCACTGGAAGAGCCTATACCTGGTACAATAATCTTGCTCCGAACAATATCGGGACCTGGGGCGAGATGGTGAGTGCGTTCTACCGCAAGTACTTCTTCGTGTCTGAGCAGATAACACTATCCGATCTCGGCAGAATGTTTCAGAGACCTAGCGAGCACCCGAACGACTACGTCAAGAGATTCAGAATCCAAGCCCTTGACTGCCACGACCCGAACGTCACGGAACAGCAGTTGGTGGAACTCTGCATCAACAGAATGATTCCCGTGTACCGAGCCCTCTTGGAGAACCTCCGCTTTCATACCTTCTCCGAACTCCATGAAGTTCTGAAGAGGTCCGCCACCACTGCACCCTCCCTGTTAGAAAGGACCAAACCCCTTAGGAGCGAAGAGACCCGTGTCACTCACGGAGATAGGAGGCTAATCAACAAGCAATACAACAACAGCTTGCCATCTATGGGCGCCGTCAGCGAAGGAGGGAAGAGGAAAGGCCCCGTCACGGAAGCGACGCATCCAAAACGTATTAATTCAGCTCCAGGGACCCCGAGCAAGAACATAAACCAAGGAGGGCCGCAACAACCGGAGATGCGGAGGCAAAAAGCCAGACCAGAGATACCCGACTACCCATTTCCCATGGAGGAGGTACTAGAGTTGCTAGACACCTGGATCCAGGACGGAGCAATCGAACTCCCTCCGATACGACAGCCTCCTACAGCCGAAGAGGTAGCAAGCCCAAGGTACTGTCGCTATCACCGAGTCACTACTCACCCTACCAAGGACTGCTTTACCCTTAAGCGAATTTTCCAAGCCAAGGTGGAGTCCGGGGAATTACACCTAGGAAACGAAGGAGTTTACCAAGATCCTCTACCAGTTCGATCATTCACCCTCCCTGAGGAACCGGTGAACAAAAGAGTGGAGGAGATAATGTACCAACTATGCGAGACTCTCTGTCTCTCGAAACCACAGCGGAAAGACATGTTCGCAGCACTCAATGTGGTAGTGTCGGGAAAGCGCCTACCCTTCAAGGAAGTCAAAGAACAGACAATGCCCGAGCAGGAGAAGCCAACAGAAGGACAAGGCTGGGGACTCCTCACAACCGCCCGCCTCTCTCATGCTGAATTCTCGAAGACACTCATCGACCCGGGATCTCCAGTGAACATCATCTCGGTCAAGACTCTCAAGGCCGCTAACATCCCTCGCAGCAGAGCTATCCATTCCCCTACCATCATCAAAGGTCCTGACGGGGTCGAGGTACGCACTTGCGGGTGGATCGATCTTCCCGTTGAAATCGCCACAATCCCAACCATGACGGAGTTTCACATTGTTAAGGGAGTCGTCGAGAGAGACATGGTGTTGGGACGTCCATGGATCTACAACAACCAGGAGACACTTCCTCTGGAGTTCATGGAGCGGTTTGTACAAAAGAGTAGCATCGCGGAGGCAGTAGTCACGCCTGCAGAACCCAAGGGAGTCAATGAGGACCCCCTTTACCAAGAAGGTACTTCGTCCACCCCTCTTTTATATGATAGCCCACATTCACCGAGTTACTGGGGACTCACCACGAGGAGAACCGTTCAATGGAAAAACCCTGGAAAACCCACAGTAGATGTCGGCACAGTTATAAGAATCTTCATCAAAGCCCTTCAGGAATCCGGAATTGTACGTGACAAGCCGTACAATGTTAAGATCCGATGAGAAGGCGAACTCATCCCCTACGACATACCACCAGAAGTTTTAGAGACCATCCCAGACTTCAAAGAGTACGTGGAACTGTTCAACCTCAAACAAGAGGTGAGGGAGAGCACAGTTGCATATGTGGAAAGGTTTCGCAAGAAGGCGAAGGAGCTTCTGCCTAACCATGATTCACTCCACGCCACATTGGCCGCGGGATTGAACTCGGTTTAGCAAGGTTTCACCAAAAACCTAAAGGAGGACGACACTAAGCCTTCTGTTTATTGTTTTTGCATTCCTCCAAAGCAGCGCATCATAGCGTGCAGTAGATAGGATTTCCATTTTAGCAGATTTAATTAAGAAAAGTATTTCATTTCAATATCTCTTAGAAAATACAATCCTATCCAATCAATAGAAAATACCTACAACCTATTCAACGTTCCAAAGACAAGAAGCCATGTACCTAAAAAAAAAAAAAAAACAACCACTAATCGAGAATATCACTCAAGACCCCACTAGGTCCACCTTTGCAAGATAGCTTTAGCCGCTTCAGCTCCCTTTCCTCCCTCTGCAACTCAACCTTTAACTCCGCCACCTTCTTCTCCTTCTCCTGGAGTCTCCTGAGACCCCTGAGCCTTGGCCCTTTCAAACCTGTCACGCAGCCAAGCCATATTGAAACCCTTAGACTCAGCTGCAGCTATAGAATCCTCCCAATCTTGGACATCAAGTGAATCCGCGGAGCCAATGGATTGGGCCATCATCTCGGTCACCCTCGACAACAGAGTACTGACTATCGATTCAGAAAGTAGCCGCTTCTCCCCGTTACGAGCAATATGGCCAAATTTCCTCCAATTCCGGTCATACAATGTATGATGCTCATTCAACACCGGAAAGTTACCTACCAAGGCGTAACCATGACGAACTTTGCCTACGAAAGAAGGGAAGGCAACTCCGGCACCAGGATAGGCAGGCTCCTGATTCACACCGCCATTAGATGTCTCCTCAGTTGAAAAGATAGCCGCCTCCACTCCAGTAGTCTTGCTGACAACCTTTGGAAAAGAGACGTCCACACCGCCACCTGGTGATTGCCTCAGAGGTAAAGCCGCTCCCGAATCCTCCGTAACAACTTCGCCAACAACCTTGGGGGCAGTTGTCCCCACGTCGTCACTAAAGCTTTCCCCATTCTTTAGTGTTCCCGCGATCTCTGAGACAGTACCAGCCTCAACGCGACCCTCATTCTCATGCTCCTACGGACACAAGACCCCGAGTGGTTAGTCAACACTGATTATACAAAGGCGAACCTAAAAAAGAAACAACCGGCAAAGAAGCAAGCTCCGGCAGGCCTTACCTGGGCGAATCCACGACCATTGGCCTCGTTAGGAAGAGGAGAAGCACGAGGACTCACGCCAACTAGTTCGTTTACCTCATTTCTCACCTCGGCGTCAACAGCTGGGGACTCCGTGTTATTTTCACGTTCTTTTGACACCGAACCCTGCAAAACGGCATAGGAAGATCAGCCAGGGAGGAGATACATTTATAAAGGGCAAGAGACCCCTCTGGGGTATGAACAACTTACCGAGATGGGAAGGGACATGAACTCATCACGGGGGAAAGAGCAACGAAACGAACCTCAGGTAATTCCATCCTACTACATTTAATCTTCTTCTTAGGTTGGACAACCGGAGGAGGCGCCATCTGTCACCAGAGGAAATAAAACCGTTAACCTAGGCAAGGCGAACAAAGAATATGCGTGAACAATCAGAAAGAAGATTACCTGGGGTGTCAGGGTAAAAGTGGGCCTATCACTCGTGTTCACCTTCTTCACAAAGTTCCCCAGAATCTTCAAGGTGTAATCCCAAAATTGGTTGAATTCGGGAGTGACCCTTGCTAGTCTACCAGCCACCAAGAAGATAACCCTCCTCCCGGGGTCCTGAGTGGGGTCTAAATATTCGCGTAAATCATCCTTGGACGGAGGGAGGGAACGATCAAAGGGCACATCCTGGTCGAATCCCATGAATCGCGCCGCCCTGTCAATGTTGTACGCATGCCTCACCAACTCGCCTTGATAAAAGCCAAAGATGAAACCCAAGGCGCTACTGCACATGAACACCTGCTGCCCGTCGTACTCGATGTTAGTAACACCGCGAGAGCCAGAACGCAAAAGAACCTCATCAGCCTCTGCAGCAACCTCGAGTTGAAAGACTCTTTCGTCACGAATGTTACACCATGGACGAAAGCAGATGCACTCATCCCTGTCCAGAAAATCTATCAACCTTACCGAGTCCTTAGGTTGTTTGTCGCTCCACCACATGATCCTGACGTGGTCCAGCGAATCCGAAGGGAGACCACCCCGTGGGGCATAATTCACATAGTGTTCCCACAAGAAAGCCTGAAGAAAGGGGAGGTTGATGAACGACGAAATACAACCCGCGGAAGAGCTAGACATACTCCTGGCCAAATCACTCAGATGCGCGTATTAGGACCCGGGGAATAAACTACCAATTGGCAAAGGTATACCCTGCGCCAGCCGGACAGCGTATGGAACGACACAAGGCTTCAGTGTCCCAACAGGATCATCCTCAAATATGTCACGCGACAACCAGAGTGTGAGGAATGCTGCTATAACCTTGGTGTTACTAAGAGCGTCACTCCTACCCCAGGCGAGTACCAATGATAAATCCACCTGGTGTAATTCTCATCAGCAGAAGCATTTGGCAAATAAAGATCTCTAATCTTCGCATTTATTTCATCAACCACGACATCACAAGGGAGCCCCGGATAATCCCTCGGAAGTACCCCGAGTACTGGGAGATGGTACAGAGATGATACTGCCTCCAGAGAAATGACGATCTCTCCAAAGCCCACAACGACAGTATTTGTGGATCCACACCAGCGGGAGATGAAAGCAACGATGCCATCAACGTCCACACGCACCTTCATCTTTCCGGACGCCCGCACCGCATGCGCAATCCCGACTTCCTCTAATATATTATACACCTTCTCGTTGTTCAGCATGGAGTCCAACCAAGGGATCCACTGGTCCACAACAACTGATGACGAAGACTTAGTCTTGCTGTTATACCTTGGAGCGAAGCGAGCCCCAGGATTGGCCCGGATCACAAGTGGAGTGGTCCTCCTGCCAATTCCTTTATACGCCTCGAAGAACTTGTCCCCAGAACTAGGCGTCCCAGTGACAGGAAGCACAGGAATGGCACCACCATCTCGTTTTCTCTGCAGCATGCAAACGATTCCAAGTAAGTCACTTCTGCTCGTATTTTCTAATAACATGAGTAGCTATGCATGCACACTTATCAGAGTACATATGCAACAAAAATCTCTCTTCATACATGAGCATGAGTGGCGCTATATACATGGCGCCACCGAATTGGCCGTAGTCGCCCAAGAATGCGGCGCCACGACTTGTGAAGCCATTAACTTGCTCCTTCCTCAAGGGGAACACACGTATATGCTTGTATATACACATACATGCAGTTTTTTCAAAAAAAGATAATGGCGTCACACGAGTAAACGTGGCGCCATATTCATGGCGCCACCAATTTAACCTCGGCTAAAAGCCGAGGTCGTCCAAAACTCGTGGCGCCACAAGATGTGGCGCCACTGACCTAACCCCGTCATATATATATATATATATATATATAAACCTAGGTCACTTAAAACCCTAGTTTACCTTGTTGCTCCGCGTTGTAGTTCCGCTTGATGACATGGTGAGCAAGATCAAAACAAAAAATAGAGAGAGGAGGAGTGATCTAAAAAGAAGAAAATATTGCTCTGGGAAACCTGTCTCTGTTTTTCCTTCTTTGTTGAAAATTTAACCTAAACATGTATATATATACACACATAATTATGGGAATCCTAATCCCGATAAAACTCTTGAAAAAGGGGGAGAGGAGGCCCAAGGCCCCTCTCAAATCCCGCCAACCCTAGGGTCGGCGTGTAAAAAAAAAAAAAAAAAAAGGGAAGGTGCGGAATTCGAGACGCCATGGCGCCATGCCGCGTCCGCGCCACATCCCGTGGCGCCATGGCCGCTTCTCTCACCTCCTCACCTACGTGCACACGCATTTCTAAAAAAAAAAACAATTCTCTCTTAACACACGAACTTGCTCCTGACTGTTAGGGTCGTTAACTTTGAGACCTAGTCCTTGGCATACCTTTAAAAAAAAAAAAAAAAGAGAAGACTAAGACTCTTGAAGGTTGCCATCACCATCCGAGTGCTTAGTGTGAAACATTACTGTTCCACACTAACCAGGGGACTTTCTGTAGATGGTGAAAAATGAGAGAGGGACAAGATTGTAAAAACACTCTCTAAACATGCCTAACCTAGAGGCAATGGCCTATTCAGGCACATCTCCATAGCTCAGAATGCAACCCATTCTACGAGCTGAATAAACTCTTTATGAGTTCTCTCTTATAACCCCCGGTGGAGAGGATAATATCATAGTGCAGTATTGATAATCTCACCAACACATTAAACCCATTAATCTGCTTCATGTCGACATCGTCTCGAATTCCTCGGCATCAGAACCAGATCACTATATGGTACACGGTGAAGAGTTAACAGAGATGTATCCTCATGCATTTCCTCTTTATACGACTCAACATTCGAGTCTTAATCAAAACCTCAGGAATATCGAAGTTCTAGGCCTGTCCAGAACTCCCTGAGAAGCATACAACAGCCTAAACAGGCTTAAACAGACCTCATCCCAAACTCAGGATGGTCTAACATACCATGGATAAACACGCCATGACTTCAAGTATGTTGTTGCGTAAACACGCACATCATAACCAAGGCATAGCCAGCACACACCAGCTGCAACAAAGTTGACCTTGGCCAAATGCCAAAGTCATAGCGTCGTATATCATGGCACCACGAACCATGAGCCATGGCGCCATGATAACGGGGCTAGCGCTTTACAAGTTAGCCTTGGCCAAAGACCAAGGCCGTGGCGCCACAACGAGTTGGCCTTGGCCAGAGGCCAAGGCCGTGCCGCCATTAGTCATGGCGCCATGAATAACAGGGCTAGCGCTTTATAAGATAGCCTTGGCCAAAGGCCAAGGCCGTGGAGCCATGAGTCATGGCGCCATGAATAACGACTTAGCGCTAAAGCGCTTTGGAGGTTGGCCTTGGCCAAAGGCCAAGGCCGTAGCCCCTTGGGCTATAGCGCCACAAGCCAATGGCGCTATGAACTCCTGCCCTTGGCCAATAGCCAAGGCCACTCCTATATTCGTGTCCTGGAGGCACCACACTCACGTTGGTCATGACAATTAGTCATACGACTCTACTCAGACTCAACTCAACTCAACTACGCAATATCTGTGTATCACTCGAGACATAAAAACATCACACGGGGGGATAACTTTAGGGGTATTGGTCTGGCGGTCTACGACAGTTGAAAGAAACTGATAGAGATAGTGGACAATTACGAGAAGATGGCGTGAGTGGACATGTTCTACACAACTCAGGCAGTTATGGAAACCAACCCATGTCCTCCACTCCTCCACTCTTCCACGACTACCACTTTCTCTGTCGAGAGATCAAGGTGAGTTCAAAACTATAAATAAAGGCCTCCTCTATCTTCCAAGGCAAGAACATCTTTCCAGAAACAACCAGATATTCAGAACACCTGAATTAGAGTTGTCAATTAGAGCCTCAACCCGCGGATCAACCCTAGCCCGGCTTGTTTCAACCCGGCCCGGCCCGACTTGTTAGCTAAACAGGCTAGGGTTAGGGTTGAAGTTTTTCAGCTTGTTTATAAACAAGTCGGGCTAGGGTCAACCCGCTAACCCGCGGATTAACCCGTCAACCCGTAAATATTTAAGTTAATCCAATAATTAGATTGATTCTAAATCAAACACACACTTCAGGTGAGAAAAAATCTCCCATTTTTTTCTTTTAATCAAACAATTGAAACAACAAAAAATCCTCGAATCCGAGCACTTAGAAACCCTAACTAATCAACCTACAAATCAAAAAATAACTTCTTATTTTTTCATTACATGTTAATTACATTAAATCTTCAAATTGGAGTGGTTGGGTGCTTGACACAAAAACAATGACGAATAGAGAAAAGAGGTGCAGACGTAGAAGCCTTAAAGATATAAATGAAGGGAAAAAAATAGAGGAAGAAAATGGTGCAGGCGTCTTGCAATGAGGGAGGAAGAAGACGAGATTAGGTTATTAGTTTTCAGTGAACGGGTAGAATTAGATAGAATAAAGTGCATGGCTACGATCGATCCTTATGAATGGAGACAAAATGTGGGGAGTTAATACACTGCCAGCAAATGAACGCCAACACGTTAATGAGATGTAAATGACAAGGAGTATAGGGTTTTGAAATGTTATTAGCAAAGGCAAAACACGTTGAGGATTATAATTAATTAAGTGCCACTCTAAACAACTGCCTTTCTGCAGTTCAGTGGTTGTGTTGGTGAATAAACACCTAGGCCACCTAGGTTCGACCCTCAGTAAGAGCTTAAATTTTTGGTTTTAAAAAAATATGAAGACTAGTTTGACTGTTGACCCTATAAACAAGCCAACCCGTAAGGGCTAGGGTTGACGTATTGGGCTTGTTTATAAATAGTGTTAGGGCTAGGGGTGACCCTAACTCGTACAAGCTAGGTCTAACCCGTGACGGGTTGACCCTAACCCGGCCCGTTGACAGCTCTAACCTGAATAAACCAGAGCCTCAGAAGTAAACACGCCTGAGCAACCCAACACACTTCTAGCCTTGGAGATTTCCAGTCACCTTCACGACGGAAATCTTGAACTCTTACACCCAAAACACATTCTCAACCTGATCTCAAGTTTCTTCGTTGTTTCCCTTCCTAGATCAACCTCTATCCTCTCTGTGACCGAAGCAAGACGTGAACGGCCATTGACTTGGTTTAGGCTCGTCTTGTTCGACTTTGATCTCGAGCACTACGAAAGTACCCAGAGACGGTGCATTGTTTTTCCAGGTAAAAACACTAATGTCGCACCATTTTACTCTAATTTGGTGCTAGCTGGTACGCCAACAAAGTAGACAACTGGCTAAGCCATGAAGCTTCTTTTGAAGTATTTGGCAAGAGTATGGCCTGGGAGATGCACAACATCAGCCCAATGACCCTTGAGAATAGGCTTATGCCTATGCAAGAACTGGCATATCCATGCCAATGAAGCTTGGTAAAGCTTGAGGTACGCAAGATTCCATGCCTTGTATCATTTGGCCTAGCCTTGGCATATGCAAAGCGGAGATTGACTGGCCAATTTGGCCTAGATCAGTTAATGACCGGTCAAATTATGCATTGTGGGTTAATGGCCCGGCCAAAGTGGTAAATTGGCTGGCCAAATTGTGAAAGGGGTGTAAATGACCAGCCAAAATGAAAATCGGGTGTTCATGGGTACTTTTGGTTAGTTAAAAATATTTCCAAAAGTGTTGATTTTCCTAATATGTAGGGAAGGTGTTGAGTGAAAGACTAAAGATTCTTTGGCTTTGCCAAGTGAATGCAAGTATTGGGCCATGTTGGCCAAGTGAAATGCAGCTTTGACCCTTTTGGCTATGCAATGACCTATGCTAGAGAGCTTGCGCATTATGGGAATAGACTTTGGCCTATGCTAGAGAGCTTGGTTTGGGTTCTGGCTTTCTATAATCATTGATAATGTTCTTTGGCCTACCCGAAAATGACTAGCTTAGGGATTTGACCTAATTAAGATTTACGAGTTAGAATTCTTGGCCATGCTAGCATCCTATGCTAAGCATGTGCACTTTGCAACAGAGACGGCTACCTATTCTTTACGATGTGCTTGATCCCTCCACTGGCAAGGGTACGCAGGCAACCGATCTGCACGGTTGATTCATATCATCTATATTATCTCGGCACCGGCCTGGGGAATATGAGGTGATTGTCACGGGGATTATCGGGTCCGGCCGCTGGGGGGTCTGGGAGTGGCACTGGCGCAGGAGTTTTGGCCTGGCCACTCTAGCCACAACTGAAATTTCCGGTCTGTCACATATAACCAATTGCAATGCAATTACTACCCTTCTTGTTTTTAAAAATTATGGCTGTTAGGAATGGAAGATAAGGAAAAGAAAAAGAAAGATACTGAACATATCTATCAGACGCAACTTTGTATTATAAATATTCTTATGAGCAATATCTGAAACTCAAGTAAGAATGATGTATGTTTTTCTTGAACAGTGGGTTTTTAACATCAATTGAATACAAATTAGTCTCGTGTGTATTTGTATCTTGTATTGTATGTGGTTGTTTTTTGTGCTTGTGTTGCATTACGTTTGACTTAATTCCGAAAAGAAAGGTCAGAAAGGGTTGATCAAACGGAGAGTAATATATTTACTATTTTTTTCCAATTATATCCTTATCGATAACAAAATAGTAAAATTTAGAAATGACATATCTCTCAAATTATACAATGTATATTTATATACTTTATATCGTTGGAAAGTATTTTAAAACACTTACATAACGAGTATAATCATGGCCATGAAATTACACATATTTATTATACCAAGATTTAATATGACTTATATATTTGGAATAGTTCTAGTAATGTGAGACAAAATTTAAAAATTAGTAGTAGCTCAAGTAATTTGGGATAGAGGAAATATATATTTTTGCCCTCAGATTGTGGTCTATTCATTTTCAGTTGTGGCTAATAAATATGATAAAATAGGGTTATTTTGTGGTGAATGTTAAAGGGTTTAAGGCCCGTATGTGTGCGGCCCATGTAGAAGCCTAGTTTTTCCCTTCCTGTTGTATATAAAGGAGTACTTACCCTAGTACCCTACTGACTGTTTTACCTACTTTACTAGAAAACGTTATCAGTCCCGATGTTCTAACCCTAGCTGCGTCCGACATCATATTTTTTTTTTACTTTGTTCATCGCTAAATTGCAAAGGAATCTACATATTCAGTAGATACGGTATTTCTATTACCTTTTCTCAATCAATTGTGTGATTCACGATTGGAGGAAATCTTCTTCTTTTACTGGCTTCATACTTCTTCTACTATTTCTTGTCAATCAACAGAATACAAGCCAGGTATACACATTAAACTTAACTTTTTATTTTGATTATGTTGTATCTCGATGTGCTTGGCTGCCTTTTGATGTATTCCCATGAAGACCATGTATGAAATTTGCTCTATATAATTTTATATTTAACTCTAGGAGATAAATCGTCTGTGTCATGAATTGATTTGGGTATCCTATTATTTTTTTACTTGATTTGATTTTGAAATCGTATGATTTAGTCCATGATCCACATGTATTTTTCCCTCCCTATATACGATGTGGTTCACTTTATTTGATACGTATGCACACAGTGGGCTAATTACTTTCCTGTCACAATGCTACTTTGATTGATGTCATGTATGTATCCATGTTTGGTTTGTTTGCTTGAATCCACAGTGTACACTATTTCGTCTTCTCATTCATGTAAGTGTTGTATGTGTATAACCCTAAAGACTAAGATACCCGCACACCCGATACCCACACACCCGATCCATCCAATTAACCAGCTTGTACCCATGTATACTTGAATCCAAAACCCAAGTCCGTCCCATCCGTGTTTTTGTTCCGGTTTTGCATTTCCTCCTGTTCTGTTTTTGTTTCAGGTTTGCCATTTCCTGTCCACGGCCGTTCTGGTTTTGACTACGTGAAATTAGAACCATTTTACATTTAGGCGGTATCAACTTGTTAAATAATTTATATTTATAGGTTGTTTGTTTATTTATTTAATTTATTTATTTTTCTTTTGCAAAATATCATCACATGGTCTGTGCAATGCTAACTGGAATGATATTGTTACTTTAATTTTTATCCGTTTTAAATGTTGACCGGGTAATGAACGTTGGTTGGCTTTGACTTGACCCATTTATTTCTTTGAACCATAAAGAAATTTGGCCAGCAACCGGGACACACCTTGCAAATAACCATAAAGTAATTTGATTTTCAAACGGTTTGCCACAACTACAACCATAAAATAACTTGGTCAACAAAATGTTTGCTTTTGCTAAAAACCATAAAGGAATTTGGTTAGCAAACAAGATGCACCTGTTAAAATCATAAGCTAATTTGATTAGCAATTTGAACACAACTGACTGAGACCATAAAGAAATTTGGTTAGTCGTTTTTTTGCAATAGTTAAACACCATAAAGAAATTTTGTTAATTAACTTTGATGTAGGCTTATGATCATAAATTGGTCAATGACTTATTCGTGTTACCTTTACAACCATAAAGAAATTTGGTCTCACGAAAAATGGTACTGAAATTTGCCATTGTCGCAGAGAAGGGACTTCTGGCTACACTAGTAGTGACACTAATTCGAGAAAATACCTAAGAATCCCGCCAATAAAATGATGCAGACGCAGTTGCACTTTGTTTTAGTGGTGATTTACCAGAGGATGGTTCAAGCAATGCAAGGCTAGTACCAAAGTAGTTGCGAGCTACAAAAAAAAAAAAAAATACCGGAAAACTCTCGAACAAGAATCTCACTACGTGGAAGAAAATGATCTTACCCTTGACGTCAACCCCGCAATTTCATACTTTCCATGGCATAAAGGATGTTGCCCCATTAATGGACATACCTGACTTTGCTTGGGCCTAAATATTTAGTTTTCTTGGTCTAGTATATACTAGGGTATCGCCCAGGCTCTAGTATATACTTTCCATAGTTAAACATGTTTTTACCTTCTTTCCTTTAGAAGTTCGGATTATTTGTAAGTACTTATCTTTCTATTACGTATTATAGCATTGTACTATGTTTATGATAATCTATTGTTTAACGCGTGTATTAGAATGTAAAGGGCATCATTCTAATAGAACAATTTGTTTTTCTCAAAAGGACCTGAGATAAACTGTTCATTTGTAGGACATTCTTGCGTGATGTACTTAAAGGAATGTCTTAAGGAGATATCAAATGTTCATTCTATAGTGGAACCACCTACACTATCCTAAGAAATTGACAATTGTTTATTGATTTTACTCCTTTTTCTGACTACGATGACTGGATCATCGAAAGTATAATTGGGCGAAGTATTGCTCAAATCTTGTCGCCAGCGGCACAAGGTTTAAAGTCAAATAAGCTCTATAAGCACTTAGAGCTAACCGCACACCTTGTGAGTTTTAAGGATATTCATTCAAATGGCTATCATTTGGAAATTCGTTGTGAAAATGGAACTTTATGTTACTTCTAGTGAATGCGGAAGGAAGCGCATCTTAGAGAAACTATTGAGTCACTCTAGTGGATTGTACATCACCACTATTAGGATTATTGAATCATGTATAGTTTCCAATGACGAACTGTTGGCCATTTACTTATACAAGCTTTGGCACTACCGACTAGGGCATCCAGGTCGACATTTGATAATATGTGTTTTAAAGAACTCACACCGACATCATTCTTTTGAGTGAAAAAAAAAATGGGACAAAAGATTGTTACGACGAAGAGTAACAATGTGTTTTCTAAAGTAATTGAAGCACAAAAATTTGCTTCTAAAGGAACTGAAGCGCGGTTATTATCTTCTAAAGTAAGTGAAATGCAATCTTCGCTTTCTAAAATAACTGAAGCATACCATTTCTCCCATTTTCTTGGTTGACCTTATCGAAGGCACATCACTCGTAACGCAAAGCTTGCTCTTTAGTTAAGACAGGATCGAGACCATCCTATGCTAAAGATACCAAATAAAAACTTCCATTTTCACGAAGGATACAAGGTGATATTTGTGGACTTTTACATCCAGAATGCGGACCATACAAGTATTTTATGGTTCTGGATGATGCTTCGACCCGTTGGTCACACTTGCATTGTTGTCCACAACAAATGCTATTTTTGCAATGCTCCCAGTACAAGTGATACATCTAACGGCTCACCACCATGATCATACAATCAAGGAATTGAAGAATTATGTATGTCTAAAGTAATTGATATAGAGCATCATGTACCCCATACACACTCTCGAATTGGTCTCGGAGAAGCTAACATCAAAAGGTTAGAGATGGTAGCTAAGGCACTGGTTATGCGCTCCAACCTGCCTATTACTGCTTGGGGTACGTCATATTGCATGCATCTTTACTTATTCGTTTCAGACCCACTGATAGCCTACCATTTTCTGCGTACCAGTTGGCAACTGGATATAAGCCTGATATTTTACATTTACGCATTTTTTGGTTGTGCCATACATGTGCCTATACGCCTCCACAACGTATTAAGATGGGTCCACATAGACGATTAAGTATTTATGTTGGATACGAATCCCCAACAAATATCTGCTACGAAGAACCTTTGACAGGCAATCTCTTTACCGCTAGAATTGTGGATAGTCACTTTGATGAAACAACCTTCCCGTCGTTAGGGGGAGGTAAGGAAAAGTATTTCCTTAGGGAACGATAGGAATTGTCGTGGTGTGTTTCCCACGATGTCTCATCTTGATCCCCGCACTTCGCAATGTGAATTTGATGTGAAAAACGATTTTCGATATTCAGGATGTACACTGATATCGCTAAAGTGACGAGATTAAACATATCAACTGAAAGTGTGTCTGCAAGGTTAAATATCCTTAAATAAGGATACACACCATAAACTAAGGTGTTGCAACTATACTCTGTGGAAGTATGGTTGAGGCCGTGGCTCCATAAAGGATGTTGGAGAGACCACCAGGTTCGATAGATACTCACCTAGACAGGAAGTAGGTGAGTAAGGCACAATATAATTATTTATATCATCTGAGATCATCTCATAGAATTGTCTCTGAACATGTCCATGAATCAAACTGGAGGACGCTCCGAAGTTTTAAATGATTATAGAGAACAATGAAATCCCAATGGATTATGAGAATGCACATGAGTCAATGGAAGGATCATGCGTGCATATGAATGATATAATTCAGTTGCTCCGGAAGTAGAGCACAATGAGATCGAACCATGCTCTATATTGTTTAGATTCAAACAGAGAGCATATTTGGCCTACGCAATCCAGGAAGAACTTAGTTCTCTGACAAATATATAGGTATTTGGTCTGGTAGTGCTAACCCACCAAGTGTAAAGCCTGTGGGACATATATGATTATTTGTCACAAAGTGGAGTGAGAATACTTAATGATGTCTTAAAGTTTAAAGACTCACCTTGTGCCGCGAGGTTTCTCACAAACCCCTGGATCGCTTATTCTCTTGTAGCGAACATCATGATGCTGCTAATTAGATTAGCTTGGCAGTTTCAGAAGGATTAGAAATGCTACTTATGAAAGTGGTTACATAATATCTCTATGGGGATCTTGATATAGAGATATTCATGAAAGTGCCAGATGGACTTCCATTACCCAAAATCAAGTAACTCTAAACCACGGAGTGCGTTTACAATTAAGTTGAAACGCTCACTTTACGGATTGAAGTAATCCGGACGGATGTGGTATACCCGTCTAAGTGATCATTTGATTGGGAAGGGATATAAAAATAATAAATTGTTCCCTTGCGTGTTTTGAAATGAAACAAGTTCCGGATTTGCAATTATAGTTGTCTATGTCGACGATATGAACATAGTAGGTACTTTTGACGAAGTAAGAGACACCGTAAACTATTTGAAATTCGAAATTGAGATGAAAGATCTTGGGAAAACTCGGATGTGTCTAGAACTTGAACTAGAACATCGAGCTTGTGGAATATTACTCCACCAGTCAGCATATGTCCATAAGATATTCAGGCAATTTAAATATGGCCAAGTGCACCGGCTAGCACTCCCATGATTGGTCGAACTTTAGATGTACGTAAAGATCCATCCCGTTCATAGGAAGGAGACGTAGATGTGTTGGGAGACGAATATCCCTACCTAAGTCAATAAGCGCATTATTATACTTAACACAATGTACTCGACCAAATATCTTGTTCTCAGTGAACTTGTTAGCTAAATGTAGCTCAGCGCCAACGCAACGTCATTGGAATGGTATCAAGAATATCTCTAGATACCTAAAAGGAACCATTGACATGGGTTTGTTCTTATCCCTATGAAGACGCAAGTAGAGTTTTCTAATGAACTTGCAAATTGTATTCCCATGATTACATGTGAAAAGTATAGGACTAACGGAATTGTCCGACTCCCATGATTGCAAAACTGCAGAGATCTAAAGAACTTGTGTGACTGCGAAGGACTAAAGGAAGTGTCTGCCTATATTGGACTAAAGATGTTGTTCAAACTCCCATGAATGTATTGTACTAAACAAGTTGTCCTACATCAGAGGGAACATCTGGTAAGTTGTACTCTTTTTTCCTTCACTGAGGTTACTTTTTCCCACAGGGTTTTGTTACTCAATAAGGTTTTTAATGAGACAACTGCAATACCAGAAGTGCAATCGAAAAGTTGTTGATTATGAAGGGACAATAATCACTTAGTCAACGAAAGTAATCAGGGGGAGACATGGTGAACTTATAAGTCATCACCTATAGTCACTTTCGAAAAGCTCATGACTAATGAAATTGTCTAGAGACTATACCCCAAATGAAATCAGGGGGAGATGCCGACATCAGGGGGAGGATCCAATGATATGATGCCGACATATTTTGATTCGAAATGTGAAACTGTGTTGTACTCTTTTTCCCTTCGATCGAGATTAGTTTTTCCCACAGGGTTTTGTTACTCGACAAGGTTTTTAGAGACACAACGACAACAACTACACCTGGCGTATATGCTGAATGCTGAAGACTTGAAGATTGGATTGATATTACTGAACTGCATCAGAATCAAAGTAATGAACACGATAGTATGTCAAGCAAAACAACTTCCAGCAAGAAGCAAGAATGATATTCAGCATGGGCAAAGGCGTACTTCTAGACTCATCGCGTTGTACTCTTTTCCCTTCGTCAAGGTTTTGTCCCACTGGGTTTTCCTTGTCAAGGTTTTAACGAGGCAACATGTGCGAGTCTAACACCGTTCTAAGTATTCTTAATATTGTACTCGTTTCCTTAGTTCAGGCTTTGTCCCTTTGGGTTTTCCTGGAGAGGTTTTAATGAGACCATTGACTTAGACACAGTGGTCATCGAGGAGATAGCTACATTTGAAGAACTAAATTTGAAGCTACAAGGGAAGACACCATCCAACAAGAGAAGCTTACCAAGACTCGAGACGTTGTACTTTTGTATTTTCAAGGTTTTGTCCCACCGGGTTTTTCCTTGTCAAAGTTTTGATGAAGCAACGCGTTTGAAGTTCTACTATGTACCGCACAAGGGGGAGTGTTAAAGGGTTTAAGGCCCGTATGTGTGCGGCCCATGTAGAAGCCTAGTTTTTCCCTTCCTGTTGTATATAAAGGAGTACTTACCCTAGCTCAAGTAATTTGGGATAGAGGAAATATATATTTTTGCCCTCAGATTGTGGTCTATTCATTTTCAGTTGTGGCTAATAAATATGATAAAATAGGGTTATTTTGTGGTGAACTCTTTGCCTGCTCCATCCGACTACATTCAATAATGGCTAGTTTATTCTCTTCAGATCCGCGCATCCTCTTCCTAGACGAACTAGCCCAAACTCTCTCGGCAAGAGAACTGTTGCAAAACACAAAATCATATGTAAGATCTTGGCTTATTTCGAAACCTGGGTCTCAAAGAGCAGTTCCCCGACTCAACAACCAGGATTTCACTCCAATTCAACAAGCCAGAGTTGGACAAAGGTGATCTCCGAACCTTCCGACGGGCAGAACGCACCGCAGCCTGAAAACAATGAAAATCATGAGCTGAATAAAAACATCACAAAGCCAAAAAACTAAAACATGAAAAAGATTGCGACATGTCGTCAAAGAAACATGGCACACTAGCAACATCTACGTCCATAGCGTAAAAAGAAATAGTCGGAATTTCGGGCGTTACACTTTCTACAACTACCATCTATTATTTTGACTTATCACCACTTACTTCATGTATATCAAGAATTATAGGAAAAGGGTTCAAGAATACGGCGAACCGACCTCGCCGGACTGTTAGTAGGTTGCCGACTATCATGGTAATGGTATACGGCGTATAGAGCCGGAAAGTAGAGATTGATGCTCAGCAGAATGATCAATCAGAACCACGACACCTCGAAGGACATATATCTTTGGGCCATGCACAAAAACATGAGTACGTATCCAGCCAGGAATCGCTAAGGAACTCATCAACCAGATATCACTGAACATCATAATCAAAGATAAGAGTAAATTGCTAAAAGATACTGCACTTCCGGATCCACGAAGAAGTCAACAACCCCACACCGACCAGATCCCAATAAGACGCGTTAAAATGCTCAACATTGAGCAATTTCACATTCGGTGCAACCTTTCGTTGTTCACCACAATAGCGGCCGCAAAAAAACGAGGACTGTATCACACAATAATCTATTGCACCTTACGAGTAGCCAACGCAAATAAGATAAAAGGATCCTCATGAGCGTACTAATTGTATAGGGAAACCAGCTTTGAATTTCCTTATCGTGACAAGAGTAGTATCAACAAATATAGGATGATTTGTCGAGTAAGCCGAGCAGGGACGGAACCAGGATTTTATGTTTGGGGTGGCTAAAAAAAAAATTACAAAGTGGTGGCATCAATGTAAAAAATTTGCGGCCGAAGGCCGCCCAAATTTTTTTGGCGTTTTTTTTTGCCATTGGACAAATTTGAAGATGGCGAAATAACGCGTGCGAAAATGAATACTCTGGTACCGACATATGCATATATTATCAGCCATATGCTTGATAACGGGTATACCGATGTCGTGGTCGTTGGTAAGGCAGTAACAAAATGGTAACCTAGAATCAGAAGGCCAGAAGAAAGAACATTTGTTAAGGTTTTAGAAATGGGCCGCTCAACAATGACTCAATTGATGGGCTATTTCTAAGACTGGGGTGGCTAAATTTATTTTTCTTGGAAATTAGGCTGGCCAAGTAGTGTTTTTTTAAATTTTTGGGGGGGCTATAGCCACCCTAAGCACCCCCTAGTTCCGTCCCTGAAGCCGAGGAACATCTAAATACTCAAAAGAATATCCTCTACCCAACCGCGTCGATCGGTTGATTTCCCTGGTAAGAAAGGAGTCACATACCTTCGAAGAACAAGAGTCAGATCGAGGAGAATTTGAAGCACGACCTGAGACATTAATTACTGCATTGGCATACATGGTACCTTCATCTACAACAAACATAGATAATCAATGTCTCTTTCTTTGCCTTTTTTTTTCAAAAAAGATGAGAGTAGGGGCTGAAAAACCTTCAGCAAAGGAAAAACATAAATGTACATCACCAATATTGATCTGGAAAAAAAAAAACAAAAAAAAAAACGAGCACTTGCTTGAAAAATTCATCGGAACAGGAGACTCAAAGAGAAGACCAAGATCAACAGAGGGCGCGTCAACTTGAATGTCTCCTTCTCTGATTTTTTTTTCTTCAAAAGATGGGAGAGTAGGGGCAGGAAAACCTTCAGCGAAGTAAAAATATAAAAGTACATTTTTTTTTTTTTTTGATAATAAAACCTTAAAATAGAACTAAGAAAATAAAACATAGGGTTGTTCTCGCCTAGCGAGATTGAGGCGTGCCTCATTAGATATTACATCAAAAAGAAAGCATGGAGGAGATTGCTTCATTAAAAGGTTTTCAGTTGCATGTAGCTTTTGAACTAAAGCTGATGCACTTAAGTTTGCCTCCTTAGAAATTAAATTAAAAACACATCCTTTACTTTGCCTTAACCTTCCAAGAACCAGTTTCCCCGTATTGTTCCAAAGAGATCTAGTTTGCCACCGCTTTCCGCTTGTTTCTCCCATAATTATTCCTTGAATAGCTTTGCTTTGGCCCTCAATTTCTATATTAGCTTCAGTGAGTTCCATTCCCCAATTGAGTGCCGCAGTGACTGCAATGATCTCCCCTTCATCCCTGTTGAGTGCTGCCATAGTCTGAGCTCTCACTTCCCTGCAAAAACCATTACAATCTCTAGCAATTAGTGCATAACAAATAGACTGGTTTCCTGGTTTCCACTTAACAGCCAGGTTAATTTTAATCCCCATTTCACTTGGTGCTAACCAAGTTGACTGAACATCCCTAACCAAAGTTTGTTGTTGTCTAGTCAAATTTCTTTTTGGTCTATTGTTATCTATCCAAAAATTTACAGCCCTTTTCATCACAGCCAAGGGTGATTGGTTCTGACCCTTATAAACCTTGTCACATCATATGTGCCAAATCATTGCGGCACAGAAACCACTCCAGGATCCTTGATTTGAATCCCATCCTACCGGTTCATTTTCCCAGCTGATAATCCAATCTTTCATTGTTGGTGTTTGATGCGTTGTCGAACCGCAACAAATATAATTCAGTTCTTAACCTTCACAATAAATAATAATATAGTGGCAAGAACATATTCGATCCACAGAGAGAGATTGATTGTTATTTATTATCGATTTCTTAAGTAACCAGGGGGGG
>JAJJMA010090428.1:0-14038 GCA_023529015.1 Papaver nudicaule
GCTTTTGGCTAGTTAATAAATTTGTGAGTTTATCAAAAAAAAAAGAGAATTTGGGTCTTAAATTGTGTGAAATCAGAAAATTTTAAATTTAATACAACCATTTATTTGTACTTCAACAAGATACTTATTTTTTCAATCTCCACATATATATATCAAAATACCACTGGAGATTATCTGTTAAGCCACATTTAAAAATTAACACTGTGCACATCAAAAACTGTGTACGAATCTCCACATAAAAAGCGCACACGGATGTTGCATGTTTATCTATATTATATCCACAATTTTTTTATGAGATACAAATTAAAGTCTAATTCTTTCATATTCTGTGTTTTCAGGTATGGCGGATCAGGTGTTAGCTATCTTGAAGTTCAGCTATGATAATTTGGAAAGCCAAAAGTTGAAGTCTTGTTTCTTATATTGCTCGTTATTCCCAGAAGACTTTCCAATTGGGAAAAACGCACTAATAGGAGTTTGGTCGGGTGAAGGATTTTTGGATAACTTTGATGACTTGGTCAAAGTTCAAAATGAAGGCCACGATGTGATTAGATGTCTTAAGGATGTGTGTTTGTTAGAAACTGGTATTCTGCTTGGGGCCAAGATGGAAAATATGGTAAAAATGCATGATGTGGTTCGTGATCTAGCGCTATGGATAGCTTCAGATCTTGGGAGAAGAAATGGCACATATTTAACTATCCGAGCACAAAGTACACTGAAGCTCCCTGAATGGGAGAAAGCAGAAAGGATCTCTCTGATAAATAATATAGCGATTAAAGAACTTGAAGGAACGCCAAACTGCTCGAGTCTCTTAACTCTGTTTCTCAGAAACAGTAGTGTCTCTGCTATATCTGATGACTTTTTCTTGCTCATGCCCAAGCTTAAAGTTTTAGCAATGAATATGGTGGAACTCAAGACACTCCCCACAAGCATTTTTTCACTGTCGGAGTTACAATTGCTGCAATTGCCGTTTTATGATAAGGATGTCGTTCTAACACCAGGGAGTATAAGCTCTCTTACAAAATTGAAGATCTTGGGTTTATCTGAATCGTGCTGTCACTGGGAAGTTGAAGGTGGACCAAAACTCAGCGAACTAGAAAGCTTGCAACATTTGATTAGTCTTCGAATCACAATAGGGACTGGTTTTGCTCTTCAAAGGTTAGTAACAAGTCAAAAATTACAGCTGTGCACCAAATTTTTAACTATTAAACATTGTCCAGGCATTACATCCCTCGCGTTTTTACCATCTTCGCCATCATCGTCACCAGACTCATCAGTTAGTCTTGCACACATGATTCGCTTGAGCATACTTGTTTTGGAAAACTGTGATGAATTAAAGGAGTTGAGAATCATGAGCTGGGATAAGGTCACTCTATTCACAATTTTGGAAGACTTGTACCTTTTGTACCTGCCGAAGTTAAGGATTATGTGGGGTGTGCCTCAACAATCATTCTGCTCTCGGAACCTTAGACGTGTAATAATTAAAGGTTGTCCCCAATTGAAGGATATTACATGGCTTATCTATGCTCAAAATCTCGAGATTCTTATGTTGTTTGAATTGGATGGATTAGAAGAGATAATATCTAATGGAATATTTGCGACCGAAGAGAAGTTGGTAAATATATTTTCCAAATTGAAGTATTTGCAATTGTGCTCTCTAAGGAACCTCAAAGGGATATGCGACCATAATGTGAAATTCTATCTTTTGGATAAGATTTTAGTGAAGGGGTGTCCAGAATTAAAAAAGCTACCTTTTAACAGCAATAGCCCGATCCCCCGAATTTTGAAGAAGATTGAAGGAGAGAAACAGTGGTGGGAAAACTTAGAATGGGAAGATGAAGCCACCAAATCTAATCTTGATCCTTACTTTGGTGAACCTGCGCTACAAGAAAATGAGTCCATTGTTGCACTTGTTGGCCACGCATCCATAGGTAATGCGGTTATAGGTGGGCTTTAGCCTCAGCCATGAGATGTATGACATTTAGTATCGCCACGTCTGTGAATATTTGAGGCAAGTGATAACTTTTTGCCTCGCGTAATTCTGAGAATAACAGTATGTTTCTACTACTAGTGTCAGTTTTAGTGTCTAGCAATCTCACTATGTTTAGTGTATTCGATAATAAGTGAGCAGAGGTGTAACGTAGGTGTCAGTTCATTGTTGTTGAGTCTGTTATTGAACAGCTTTTATTGCTTTCCGTTTTCTATTACAGAATTCTGTGTTGTGTCTTTTGTGTACTAGCAGTCATCATGTGTTGATGTTCTGTTGTTAATGTCATTAGTGTGAGAGTCGGTTGTCTTTGGATTGATGTATTCGGTCGTAATTCTACTTAGCTCTTTGAGCTGCAATCTTTAACACATCTTTTACCTTTCAAAAAAATAAATAAAAATAAATAAATAATAATCATCTTTGTTTGTTTCTATCACAACTCGATATAACTTATCAAACATTTCTCAAAATATCTCTAATAATTTCACATGGTATCAGACTAGATTAGGGAAATTCTGATTTTCTTCCTTGAATTTGATCCTATTCCGCTGGTTCGATCACTAATATAACTCAAAGTCTCTATTACCAGTGTTCAATTACGCACATTCCTCAACACTTTTACCACCAATTTCTACTTCAAAACCTTCAAAACAAATCTCTAATGGCGTCTGTTTCGTTTACCTCGTCAAATCTCGCTTTCTCAGCTTTACCATTTCAAAACAGAACAAATTTTGTATCAACAAAATTCAAGGATGATGGATCTAACTTCCTTGTGTGGAGAAATCAATTTGATACATACTCATTAACCAAAAATAAGAGAAGAACGATCCTTATCCCATGGTCTGTTCCAGCTCCATACCAACTTAACCATCTCCATTTTCGAATCTTTAACTCCAATTGAATAGCCAAAACCATTGATGGGTTTTTCTTCCTGTGGGTTCAGATTATTTGAATCTTCAATTACTTCAAAGAAGTACGAAGGAATATCAACAACGTACTGTTGAATAATCCCTTTCTTCAAAGAAGTAAGATGGAATAGATTCACATTCAGGACTTTTCTCCTTCACCTTGAGTATGTCGATGGATCGATCTACTATTGTTCCTGAAGAGTTCATTCAAGAAAATGGACTTCCTAGGTTAAATCCAGCTTACATTCAGTGGCGCAAGATGAATCGTTTTGTTATGACATGTTTGAATGCTACTTTTGATGATGGAATTTTCTGGTGGTGTTGTTGGATACTGCTAGAGAGATTTGGTTTCTTTGGAGAAGGGATTTTGTTCAGAATTTACCGTTAGAAATTCTCTTCTACGCAATCAACTTCACTAAATCAGGCGAGGTAATGCTTGTATTTGTGCTTATTTCTCAAAGATAAAGAATATTACGGATTTTCTAGCTGTTATAGGTCATAAAGTTGATGATTCAGATATTGCCGTGTATGTTTTACTTGGTTAGGTCCAGCATATAGAGAATTTGTGATTTCAGCTAATAATAGAGATGTTAAATTTACTACTAGTGAGTTGAAGTTGAGATTATACATCATGAACAATTTTTCAAGCAGGAAAACGTTGAGTCCTCATTTTTTGTTGTTGCTCATAGTTCAGCCTTTTACACTAAGAATTCCTTAACCAATGCATCATTATCTAATACCAGCAACAAATGTTATGAGTCAAGCTTGTTGTTAGATTTGTAAAAAGATTGGTCATACTGCAAATAGATGCTTCTTTAGGTATGTACCAAACAAGAGCAATGTTAAGAATGCAGGGGAGGAGAATGTTGGTGTCACAAATACTTTGCAGCAAGCATTCTTGCAATTCAGACTAATTTTGTTCAAATTAGCACTAGTGGAAAATGGCCTGACTGCGGCACAGCACTACGACACTTAGTTTATGACGTTGTGTGAACAACACAAAAATATGTGTCGTTGTGCTGGTTAAATAGTAAAATAACTAAACAACAACAGCGCAAGTGTCGCTGACTATGGTCAATGTGTCTTTGTTGCGTTGACCATACTGAGACACTTATAAGTACCGTTTCCTTGATGGATAGTATACTTTATGACTCAACACTCCCCTCACTTTTTAAGATTTTTATGCCCAAATAGGTTAGCCTCGAGTTTATTCCGCCCCCTAGTTATGAAGTGTGTGAGATGAATGTGTGTCATGGATAAGACCAAACCCTCCATCGATTTCATTTCCTTAACCATTTTCGCGGCTTCTTTCTCCTTCTCATTTCTTCGTTTCTTCATTTTCTTCTCTGGTTTAAAGAAAACCCTAGCTGTTTTCTCCCAAAATCAAATCGGAGAAAAATCCTTCCACCATGATACAATCTCAAGATTCTCATCATCATTATCTTCGATCTACAACCTTCCTTCGTCATAACTTCTGTCAAGGTAATCCATGAATCTTCCCTGTGACTCACATAAATAAAGTCTAGGGTTTTCAGCCTTCAAAGATTTCGTTCTCAAAATACAGAGAGCTGAGAAAACTTGGAAATTTTGAAGAAGAATCTAGGGTTTTCAGCCTTCAAAGATTTTGTTCTCAAAACATAGGGTTTCTTTGTTTTTTTTTTGAAGTAGTAATGGAAAACCCTAAATTTTGAAGTTCATTTTTATTTTCTTTTTTCATTTTTGTTGATGATTAGGGTTTCCTTTGTTGTTCAATTTAAGTCTACATGTGATTATGGATCGGTAGAAATCTGATTTTGAAGTGTATTGGAAATGGGTACAGTGTATTGAATGTGTATAGTCCAAAATTTTGATTCGATTACTACAACTGATATTTCTAGTTTGTTTACGTCATCTTAGTTGAATTTTATTGCATTAATTGTGTAATTTTCCGTTCTTGAACCATTGGCTGATGGATTTCTTGTTGGTGGTGGTATCGTTGTTGTTGTTACTCATAGAAATCAAAGGTAAAACTTTGTTGTTCGTAAAACTTTCAATTTTCTGCTTATCCTTCTCCTCATAAAACTTTCAATTTTAATCTGCAATTCGATCTTCATTTGACTGGGTACACATAACTCTTTCTCTATTTTCATTTGACTGTTTGTCTTTATTGTATTTCTTTATGCATGTTTACTAACAGTGTTGGTAAGCAGCTTACGTGCTTAATAGTATGTATGTGACACAATGTCGTGATAATCGGACAGCAGGGTTTGATTCTTGTCATCTTTGCCTTCATTATAAGAACTCTTAAAGTTGTGTTTTTTGACTTGTTGCGGTTATTTCAGTTGTCATACCAGGTATCAAGCAGTAGTTTACAAGTTCTGCATTTTCCGTTGGTAGAGTCAGTCTAGTCTAGTTAACCACTTTCTCAGTGGGGATTGTTAGTTCGTATTAGTACACTTGTGATTTTCTTAAGAGATAGCACTCCAGAATGTAAATTTGATTTTTTTTAAGAGATAGTCTCGATGAGTTTTTCCCTGGCTTCTTTAATTTTGCTTGTATATCATGGATCTAGGTTTGGGGTATGGAGAAATTCTTCTCACAGTCCTATCTTCATGGGTAAAATGTGATCATTGGTTTTTATGATTAATAAATTCTTAATTTTGTTTCTATGAGGAGAAGGATAAGCTGACCAAGCAGAAGTTTGGTGTAACTTGTGATGGGATCATGAAGCGTCTGGGTGATAAAGTCGCTAGTGTTCAAATTTCAATTCGTGTGAGTAGCTCACCATGTATTCTTGTTTCTGGAAAGTTTGGCTGGTCAGCCAATATGGAGAGGTTAGCTCTTCCCTTGAGGACTTGTGACATTAACTACACTCGGTATGTTTGTAGAATGTTTGCACCTAGTACGTTCATGTTTGCCTTTTAGTATGTAACTATACCAAGGAGACAATAACAAAAGCTATTTTACAAACTATTGCATTCTTTTTTTCCCTTACCGAGGTTTCTTTATCTTCTTGTGTACACTACATTCAGAGTTTGGGTTGTAAACTACATGATATGGATTTACCCTGAGGTGTTGAACGATCTTAATATGATACATGATATGGATTTTACACACAGGTTAAATTTCCAACTCGATATATAATATTTTGAAGTCGCAAATATGTTTTGAATAATTTTCTTCTAATGTCATGCAATTTCGCTGTTACAGACACTCTCCCAGATGTTTATCATCAATGTTGGTCCTGGGTTTAGGCTGCTATGGAACACTGTGAAGTCTTTTCTTGATCCCAAAACAACTTCCAAGATTCATGTATGCAAGAGTAGTGTGCTCTATTCTGTTATTAAGTGTTTTTTTTTTTGTTAAGAACAATGGACAAGTCCATATGTATAACCTGGTTTTCTGTTATTTTCCTTAGGTCCTCGGTTACACCAAAGCAAGCTGCTTGAGATAATTGACGCTAGGTAATTTGGTCTTGTTCTGTTATTGGAGTAATTTAAACTTGTTGTAAATATGTCATTTCTTATTTGAGACTTAATGAACTTCTTGTATGTATTTGGGATTCTCCAGTGAGTTGCCAGAATTTCTGGGTGGCTACTGTACTTGTGCAGATCAGGGGGGTTGTAACGTTTTGCTATTATCTGTTTGAGTTTCAGTAGTCGTTTCAAAGACACTGATAGTACTGCCAACTTACATGTTTAACCTGTTTGTGCTTCATATTCTCCTATAATTATATCACACAACGGAGCTATCATAATCTTCCCTGGTTGTACTGATCATGCTTATAACCAAGCCATTGCAGATGGTGCAAATTATATCGATTGTCCTGTTCAAATGACCAAGGATGGAGTCCTTGTTTGCTTAAGCTCTATAAATCTCATAGAGGGAACATCAAATGCTAACTCTCGAACTTCTGAAGAAAATTAGTTCTTTTGGAAGTGCATAATTAGATTTCCATAATGCCATCTTAATTTTTTTTTTTTTTTGTTGCAGCGGTAATGTCAAACCCGTCTTTTGATTACCAGCTTGTTTGGAATTCAGCAAATAAAAATGCAGGGAGTTTCATCTCATTGGTTGTTGCAGTTAACCATGTTAATACTGGTAAATTTAAGTTTAGAAAAATGAAATGTTTCATTTGACATAGGTAATAAGCTGGTTATTGTGGTTATGGCGCCAGTGACGATATTTGATTTGTTGTCCCAGCGGCAGAGCTGCATATGTAAAGGTAATGTTCCATTTATTACTATATTTGCTTTGCATCACGTTTTGATTACATGTACATCTATTTAATGGTTGCTGCACATGGGATCTTATATGATATCCTTGTCATTTTTTTTTCTTGCAGAAACACCAAAGCTCCGGATATGTTGAGCAGCAATGAAGAATCAAGAATGTAACATCATACTTGCAACAAAGACATTCAAAAATAGAGAACAAGTATAGAGAGTAGTGATAGAAATGGACTTACATTAGTTGGTATTTTCAAGATTTCTAGCTTGTGAAGTTTTGTAAAAAAATAGTGGTCAAGTATAATCATAGTGTTGTAACTTGGAATAATTTTGTTCTAATTATAAATTGAATCCAGTTTTAAATATAGTGTGTTCTGTTCTTGAAATGATTTAGTTTCAATTTTTGTATTTTTTAATTCTGGTTTTGGTTGGTTTAATTTTGATTCAACTATTGCGCTGAATCAATTCTTTTTTTTTTATTTAAAAATACTTGCACAACGACACTTATATGTGTCTTAGGCTACGACACTTATAAGTGTCTTATTCAACAACGACAGATGCATGTGTTGTACCAAACTGCGACGGAGATTTTAACACATTTCGTCCGACACTAGTAAGTGTCGTTGTTGAGCTCTAAACGACACTTACTTGGTGTCTCTGACCAGGCATTTTCCACTAGTGTAGACATGATCCAAATGTTGCTCTAGTTTGGCTACCTAACTCAGCTGTAGCTAGTCATATGACTAACAAGTTAGCACTGTTAAATGATTCATCTAATTATTCGGGTAGTGAGAGTGTCATGGTTGGTGATGGAACTATTATTTCTATTGAGAAGTCTGGTAAGATTATTGTTGATACCAGAGATGTTGTGCACACAGAAAAGTAGTATGCTTAATTCTAACCCTAAACTCTAGTGCAAACACTAAAGAGGTTGTACGCGGAACATCGCTGCGTCAAGAAAGATGGCTATTGGCCTTGAATCTTCCTTAATGAGTACCTACCGGGATTACTGGTTGCGTAGTGACCTTGATGTCTTGAACTATTCAACCTTATAATGTAATCCGATGTAATAGATATCACACACTTTATTTCCTTACATATCTGGTTCTCGGTTGTGTTCTTTTCTGCCCTGAACGATACCGGAATCCTACGAGTGCTTTAGAGTAACTTAGCTTAAAGGTCTCAAAGAAGCGGCCACACTTGTCACTTATATAGGTGATCTCTTATTGAAAGTATCCCACCATACTTTAATCAGTAAAACTAATTAATCCTTTATACCAATCTATAAGAATCATAAAAGAAATTCTTATCCTCTTAACTCTTGACAGGCAACAATGTTTTATCATAGGAATTGATATGAATTTGTACCTTTTGAGTAGTTTGCAAGAGCTTTTAAACTACTTAGTATCACTGACAAGTATTTTACAACTTAGTTGTCCCTTTTGAACCTAGATCCTGGGATCTCCAGTCACTAGGTTGGGTTACCATTGGAAACTAATCTTTTTGGTAGGTTGTTCATCCCATTCCCCTCGATGATGCAATTAATTTCTCTCTTGATAACCCTTTTGTAAACGGATCCGCTAGGTTATCCTTGGACCTTCTATATACTCCACATATATATAATTCCTGTAGAGAGCAATTGCTTTATAGATGTATGTCTTCGGCGTGCCGAGACTTTCCATTATACATCTTACTACGTACCTTTGCAATTACCGCTGTGTTATCACAGTTAATTGTTATTGCAGGCACCGGTTTGGGCCATACTAGTATGTCCTCTAGGAAATTTTGAAGCTCACTCTGCTTCTTCAGCCGCTTTGTTCAAAGCGATGAATTCTGAATCCATTATTGACCTTGATGTCAATATTTGTTTGGATGATTTCCATGATACCACATCCCCACCCATAGTAAATACATAACCACTCGTTGTTTTTTTGTCACCTGAGTCTGAAATCCAATTAGCATCAACATAACCTTCCAGAACTGCTGGATAAGTTGAAAAGTCGAGGGTCACGAGTACACCACCAATCTTTTATTTTAGTCAACGGTTCCTGTAAGAAGATCTCTTTCATCACTGATTGATTCACACAAGGGAGTCAATACAAGATCAGAAAGGTTATGTCAACAACCAAGTACGATACTTTAATTATATATGATTAGTCAAATATAATGCGGAGATAAAGTAAAGTACACACAAAAGTTTTGTTAACGAGGAAACTACAAACCCGTAGAAAAACCCCAGGACCTAGTCCAGTTTGAATACTCTTAAGAATTAAGCCGCCAACACACTGTTGATGATGGTTTTCGGCAAGGAGGTCGCAAGAATAATTTTACACCAATTTCTGGCATCTTGGCATCGTCATGTGGATGGCTCAAGGCAAGGTATGAGTTTATTTGCATTAGGGATAAGAGTGGCCAACATGGCCTTATTTTGATTTTCACGACCATGGCCTAGTGCTATGGTCCACATCCCATCCCATCCTAGCCTACACGGCCATCCCTTCCTATCCAATGGCCCACACGGCCATCCCATCACATGTTTTTGCGGACATGGTCTAATACCATGGCCCCACCCTATTTGCTTGGCCGTGACTTCATGGTTCTACTTTCTTTGATTGACCATAACCTAATGTCATGGTCCCGTCTTGTCTGTTTGGCCGTGGCTTAAGCTACGGTCTCACTTTTATAGCTTGGTCATGGCTAGCACCATGTCCCACTATTATAGCCTGGTCATGGTTAGCACCATGTCCCACTTTTTAGCCTGGTCATGGCTAGCACCATGTCCCACACTTTCATCCTGGTCGTGGCTCTTGCCACGGCCCTATACTTTTGCTTTGGCCGTGGCTCATGCCACGGCCCAACTTTTTCTCCCTTGGCCGTGGCTCATGCCATGGCCCCACTTTTATACCTTGGCCTTGGCTCATGCCACGGCCCCACTTTTAATCATAGCTTATGCTATGACCCCACTTTTATTGCTTGGCCGTGACACCATTTTTATTGATCGGCCATGATCTAATACTATGCCCCACTTTTATCACGCGGACATAGCTTAATGGTCCCGCTTCTTAATTCTTAAGTCATCCTTACTTATAGGACAGGTCCTTCTTTACCATTCCTAATTGATTATAGAATCCATAATGTTTTGGTTTCCTAATCAAATTCGAAAATCTGACAGATTACGAATTACTGTAAAGAACGATGGATGCAGTCTAATCCGTAAGGATATAGGAAAAACTTCCTTCATGAATGTTGTTCATCTGCAAGTTTCCTATAACATACTAAAATTTCATAATTTTAGGAAATATAGACTGGCCTGGGAGATTTTTTAGAGTAAGTGACGTGCAAACTGTTTAGAAATCTGACTATGACCTAACACTATGGTCCATTCCTATACAAATTGACTTCCTACTAAGATTATTATGCTATGCAATATAGATTATTATCATTCATGCATCCTATCTTGAGGTCTTGAAGTGGCAATGCTCATGCATTCTTGGTTGTGGCTACGTTGTGTTAGCATAACTTGGCTTTTCTCCTGATTATAGACTTGCTTCTATAATCAGTGCTACATTCTTAATCATGGCTCATGGCTATGACTTATATTATTTTAGGCATTCATATGTCTCTATTACTTAGGAAATTGGTGCATTATATGCCACAAGCCAATTTCTCATATATATGGCATACGAAGAGTCATATTTACTTGACAATTGCCACAGAGGGTTGCTGAAATCCCCTCAGTCTAAATGGCGATTGCATAGCTCAATCCTTAGACTATTCTTATTGGTCTAAATGGCGATTGTCCGGCTCAATCCTTAGACCAATTCTGAGAGGAATGGCCCACCTCCAGAAAGGCTAAAAGACATAAACAAGCTTATCGCTTAACTCTCTATTTTACATGCCAAGTTATAAGTTTACCAATAAATGGTAAAACTTGTACTTAGTCAGCTTTTACTTAATACTTAACAAATCTTACGAGAATCAAGTAAGTTACATGGGAAGATATTCTTTAGGGTTTTGGTTTGGCGGTCTACGACACGTGTGATTGCAACGGCTCAATCACTCAACGGGAAAGAAACTAAGTCGTGTGAACGTTGCTAGAAAGATGGGATGAGAAAGTGGGCTGTTAGTCTTCCCTAATATTAGGCGCAAGACTCTTAACAGGTACCCCACTTACTCCAGTCTCCCACTCTTCCACTTCTTCCAATTCTTACGAGATCAGTTGGAATTCGATTGCTATAAAAATAACACTCGACCAGTTTGGAAAATCAAGAACAATCAGTTCAATTCAGTGCAATACAATCAATTCATCTCATCGATAATTGATTAACTCTCTCTTCTCATTCAGCATTCAATATCTAATGAGAATTGAATATCCATTCTTTTAGCAACTTTATTCACAACATCACATAAATCATAGCAATTTTCTGATCTCATCTTTCTCGACTTCCCTCCCTTAAACCAACCCTATTTTCTCTTCTTGTAACTGAAGCAATACTCGAACGGCCATTTCTTGGTTTAGGCGAGTCTTGTTCCCTCTTGACCTTTCGAATACCAATACAACTTCCTTTACCCCTCATATTCTCTTTATTGTTTTACACCTAAACACACACCTACTCTCAGACTTCGGACTAGCTGGTACAGACAATATGACCCTAATACGACTATTCGTCACAAAGATTTCCCCTAAGTATTCCTACGCCTCCAACCACAACAAGGTGGTCACGCACATGTAATCCCCTAGCAAACAGACGTTCTTTACTGTCTTACGCAAGAGTTTCCTCACAGCCCGTCGCGAGGACTATCGCTACCCGACCTCCAATCAGACGATTACAACCTTATGGACAACAACCAAATAACGGCACAGATCGCTAGATGATATCCTTGGTAACTAACAAATATTTTACCGAAGTTGTTTTACACCAAGAGCGAGGATATTTAAGTTTACTTGTGGAGGGTAAAACACCCTCGGGACACGTGTCAAGATCAGAAGGACCGAGCCTTCCCCCAAGAAATATCGCAGCCTTGCTTCGGGTTAACCTACAGAGTTTCCCCGAGGTAGAACATGGCGAGGAAAGATTCGCACCAGTCATCAAAGGAAAGAAACACGAGGACATCTTCGGAGTAATCTCACCGAAGTAACTGCCTTACTCGACAGGCTCTGACACCACCACGATTGAGTAGTCTGTCTTATTAGCTGTAAACCACTCAGACTCGGCCTATATAAGGCGAGCTCCAGAAACTTTGTAAGGGTTGGATTTTTGGGTGTAACATAAGTGGTGTGAGTGAGATTAGGTCTGTATCTCCTCTGACTCCTTAGGATCATATCCATGTATTAGTTTGGCAGAAATACAATTGATAGTTATGCTTATCTCCTGTTATTTGTTATGAAAACGATATTCGGCATTTATCTTATGGTCTTCGTATTATGCATTATACATAAATAAACTTTGGTTTGGTTAAGATTTGATTGTTGTAGAGTATAAAGTACCTATGCAGATTTATACTCGCACATTACTTGGTAATAAATCCCTCGAGATATCGATCAAGGTTTCAAAACCAAAGTCCCGAAAGAGCAACCTTGTCGTCCCAGTTGGAATCAAACAATCAGTTGTGGCAAGTACAATATGATATGCCCATGAAGAACAGTTCACCTGCAAGAAATAAATTCAATAACAGCAATCTTGATTTCACTCAATATTTATAGTTTAGGCACACACACCGAAAGAGGCTTGCTGACAAATCCAGGTTAATAGATAAAAAGTATGTTCAAATCACAACGATCTTGAGTGGCCTTATTGCAGAAGTGAAGGACCATAGAATAAACAAGATCGCAAGGTTTGATAGACGTGCTAGAACAGAACACAAGTACAACACAAAGAAGACTAGTAAACATAAACTAGTTTCCCGTAAGAGGTACTTCTAGGCTTCTCGATCCCTAAAGAAGACTTTCACGCAACTCTAGACCGAGAGCAAAAGCTAAAAAGTAACTGAAAAGAAAAGCGGCAAACACAAGCTATAGTTCCGAAGAAGAGCTTGGTAGAGAGACAAATCTTTGAGGAGAGATACCACTCCTATTTATATTGACTAAGGCGTAGCTTTGAAATTAGGCTAACTTAATTTCGGAAATTCATTAAAGCACATTTCCATATATGTTCCTAAATACCTCACTTAGACTCATAGCATTTAATGAGATCTAATACTCTAGCATTTTACATTAAAGAGTATATATTTCATAAATGAAAAATATATTTTAATAAATGTTTGGCCAAGAGCAATCAAAGCAGATAATACTCATAAGGTATATTTGGATATTTCATTTAATTCGAAATATGGTGCTTACCAAATATGCTCCCTGGGAAAGAGCTCAATTTGAAAACGTGTCCTTTTGTTTCGAAAATCTCCATAAGGTATTATTACTTCCAAATGTCGTCATCAGCTTTGATAATGTCGACATCACTTCCTATGCTTTGCTGGACGGGCCAGAACGATCCTAGGTGGAAGTGGGATCTGGTCCAACGTGGCTCAATGTTCCGCATAAACGTATCTTGGCAGACGAGGAAAAGCCTTGTGTGTTAAGATTAAGTGAACACGTAGGTTCAATGGACATTCCGAATCAGCAAAAAGATATGCCAATAAAGTACAGTGCATGATTCATCGAGTAATAGCAAAATGTTGAATCTCCTGAATTCTCGATTCCCATATAGATGATCACGTTAATGATATCCAAGAATTCAAATCAAAACATCAAATGATAAATCAAATGAATATTTGATCGATTAGTATATCCATACGAAGATCTAATCAGTATTGATCAGAAATTATGTGTCTACTAACTAGAGCGACGAACCATATTTCTGACTATGACTCAAACAAACTTAGTTGTACATTGAAGATGAACGAATTCAAACTTCAAACTGAGAAATCAAACTCATTAATTC
>JAJJMA010090431.1:0-21080 GCA_023529015.1 Papaver nudicaule
CAGTCTTCGTCTTCAAGGTCTCTACTACTTTGTCTATATCCCAATTCCAAAATCTAAACTCTAGTAGGCTAAATCAAGAATAGAGTTTTGACACCTAAAACTGACAACTAGCTTGACATACCAACGCTAGTGGGTTTGACCGGACAATGCCCTAACAATCTCCCCCTTTGTCAATTTTAGTGACAAAATCAATTTACATATGGATTCAAATAATATGCAATGAAGTACTAACCAGATGTAGTTCTTGATTTCTTGAATTCTCCAACTTCTCCTTTGAGTCTTGATGTGTTCGTTAAACTCTTGTTGATGAATCCGTAGTCAGCAGTCACAACATAACCAGCTCAAACAACCATAAAGGTACGCTTAAGGAGAAGATAAGAGTAAGAATTGTGTTTCAAGAATTGTTATAAAACAAGGCTGAAATATTATGTTTCAAGATAAGAGTTCTCTTGTACTGAAATATTATATTTAGACTGAATAAGGAGATCGAGAAGATAAGGGAAGCTCACTCTCAGGGAGAGTTCAGGGAGAAAGGTAATAATCACTTGAAATCTTTCAAGAATATAAAGGATATCATTATCCTTTGTCAGAGCAGTGCTCAGTCAAACCTACTAGTGTTGCCATGTCAAGTTAGTTATCAGTTTAAGATGTCAAAACACAATTCTTGATTAGCCTACTAAAGTTTATATTTCGGAATTGGGATATAGACTAGGTAGTTGAGACCTTGAAAACGAAGACAGATCTTATCACGAAGACATCATACATTCTCAACGACAAAAGGTTAGTAGGAGTTGTGACATTATATTGAATTTCTTTTATTTTAATCAATCTATCTTTCGAAATAGTCGGCTACTTTAGTAGTAAATATAGCATATTAAGATTATGTATTCTTATCTACATAACCATGAGTTATGTTGGTATACTTTCCAAGTATACTAAGTTTGCAATATGCATGAGATAGAATCAATACATTTTCCATTACAATGGTTTGCTTGCAAATCAATGTAGGAGAACGGTGAATCTAAGGAGTATACTCTGGAGCAGAGTCATGGATTATAGCTCAGGACGTAACCACGTCTAAGTACGGAAATTGGCCCAGCCCAAGTACTTCGAGTGAATCCAGTTTAAACCTAATTTGGCATCATGCAGTTCGCGAACCTGTTCGCGTACAGGAGCTCCGGATTTTCCTCCTGAACTCCAAAAAGTTGAGTTTGTACACGTACATGTACGTGAACAACAGGCTATGACTCTTTAGCCTGAATTTCAAGTCCAAACGGTTCGCGAACCGTTTAATGGTTATCTTCGGGATAATTATGCGGGTTTTAACAGATAAATATTGTATTTCTTTTAGATGAACTTGGACTTCAATGAGAATATCTTCTGCGGTTCATCTAAGCAATCTCAATGGTTCAATAAGATTTCAGTTGTTCACATCTCTACTAAAACTCTATCTTGAAGTAATTTAAGAGCTAACAAAATGTTTGAGATAAACATTAAAAGGTTTCCAAGTGTGATTAAAATGTGATACTTTGTGTGCAAGTAAAGTAACGGGTTCGTTTACACGGTCACTAGCTAACTTGTAGAACAAGGAATCTATTGTTTTATTCCTAAGCAACCTATCTTATTGTATCTCATAAATAGAGGACTCTAGAACGAAAACCACAAGCATCAAGCATACATAAAATTTCATTATGGAATTCTGCCTAAACTCTTTACACTTATGTGTAGGCTTATTGTGGTAGTCATCCTCTATTAGGTAACAGTTGTTATGTGGATTTACCTAACGACTATAAAGACTTCTCTTGAGAGTTGTGAAGCACAAGTAGGCGACAACATACCTCTGTGGTAATTATCCGAGTAATATGTAACCTTGGTAGTCTCAGCTTGTTCTTGTATATTCTAGGGTCCTTTAATTCTACAATAAGGCCATTCAAGAACAACTACGCGACAACATGGTTTAAAGAAGCAACGTACGGCTGCAGACGGTGATGTAAGATCTAGTTAGTTCCGATTGTGTAAGTTTCTTAAGTGATTCTTTTCACAGTTGAGGTGGAGACAAGTTAGGCATTGTTTACTTGATTAACATGCCATCCCTAACTTGTAGATTTTTGTATAACCTTGATCATATCTAAAGAAAGTCACTTTCGTGTGCTAAACTGTGGAGGACAGTTCGAAAAACACAAGATAATAGAGGTTGCAAAGCCGAAGTTATCTCAAGCCTTTAACAGAGGTTAAAGATACTCCTAGGCATATAAAGGATGTCAGCTAGGGGAATAAAGTGTGTAGGGTCTTGCGGGATCCAAGAAGCGTAAGGAGTGCGACAGTAGATTATTCTCTTGGAGGGTGGAATCGGTCTCTACTACATCCCAGAACGAAGTATGATAGTAGGCTAGTGTTTGTAGACAACTTAATAATGTATGGTGTTCAATCTGGACTAGTTCCCGAGGTTTTTCTGCTGGATTGCGGTTTCCTCGTTAACAAAACTTCTGGTGTCTTGTGTGCTTTACTTTCCGCATTGTATCTCTAATTATATAATTAAAGCAAACACAAGTAGTATGTTATTATAACTTGTAGTTAATTCTCAATCCTTTCGAGGGATTCATCAAGACTTGTCTTACGTCGGAATTGATCACTTGTGATCCAAGTAACGTTATCAAAGATTTGGATATTAATTTTTGAGATCGTCCATATCTTACCATAAGACTCACGAACCCAAACGAAAAGTTAGTAGTATTTCGGTACCCCTGACTTTTCAATTGGTGTCAGAGCCGGTAAACACATAAAAGGCGTAATTGTCTGTGTTTATCGAGGTTCGTGAATAATGGATCCCAGTACAAATTCAACATCAGAGAAAACCACTCCAACTCAGTCATGCACAGTTGGTGAAACTTCATCTTGTGAAGAACAACCTATTCAAGTTGTTAAACTGAGTAATAATCCTTATTCTTTTATTCTATTAGACGATGACTCTGATTCTGACATTTTAAGATATGATACTAAAAAGTAGTAGAATCATTAGGTTCATGAAGTTTCAGACATCTGAAATCTCATGACTAAAGGCCAAAGTAAACTCATTTTTGGATAAAGTCAATGAACAAGAATCCTTGGTTATCTCTTTAACCACAAAAATCTAACAACTAAAGAGGGAAGCTCATTCATCTGACTCATCACTGAAAAGTGACGAACTTCATAAACCCTTTGTTTCAGACACTGACAAGTCTGAACTTATGATTGCTCATGAGAAAATAAAAGAGTTGTCGGGAGAGATTGGTCGACTCAAATCTGTCTCTGAAAAACCCAAGGAAAGTCATTCTGAAAAGGCATCGAAAACTCGTCGTGACAAAAATGTTGGAAAGAATGTGCAATCTCATGTCGCCACTAATGAGGTGACTACCTCCACTCATCCCTCAGATGATAACAATGTCAACAAAAAGCGTTCGAATGAAGGTATTGAAAAACATGAGAAATCGTGTAAATTTTGTACAAGAGAAATGACACCTTCAAACTCTAAAAGAAGACTAAGAAAGTTTCTCAGCTTCAACACACATTAAATCTTGTTCTAAAAAATGTGTATGAGCACTCTAGGCCAAATCTATAGATAAGGAATAAAGCCATTAAGAGAATGTCTTCACCTATGACTGAAAGCCATAGTAGAGCTACTTCATACTCAAGAAGAAATAAACCTCAAAGACTCTTGGTATAAGATGTCGTCTTCATCTATGACAACACAGAGATGGATTCCCAAAAGAGAGACAACATCTGAGAGTAATCAACCTCGATTCTCCAAGGAACTGATTAGCTTAAACAATACGAACAAGATGCTATCAGGGTACACCATGCTTAACAAAAAACTTATTGAGCAAGTGCATGGGGCAAAAAAAATGTTTGGAGAACCATCTAATACAGAGTCATACTATGGTGATAGTAATTTCTATGAAAAATTTGGAGGAAAGCGATCGAGGAAGTCTAAACGTATGTTCAAACCAGGTGATTACCAAAGGTCTCACCACAATGCTAGATTCTAGTGTTGAAAGTAGCTTCATTATCTTAGTACTGAGAGGTAAGGAACACTTTAATCAAGGTTGATACCCTGTTCTATTCATTACCACTCAGGAATGGCTTCCGAGTGCATAAAATGGTACTTTGCGATGAAAAACTATATTGAGGAATGTGTAGGCTTTCCATATTACAGAAAACACTAAGTTGGTATAAACGGGACTCGCGGTTATAATGAATGACGTGTTTTGAGCCCAACCGGTTCGCGAACCGTCCAGCAGTGTTTTCTGTGCAAAAAAATCAATACGCGGCTTTTATCCACTAACTGGCGTGGAGAGTCGCTCAAATCCCGGAAAAAGTCATTCATCTTTTTCCAAACACTAAAATAGGTTCACAAACCTTGTGGGACTCTAGGTCTGCGAACCGTGAATTATATTAATTTCGAAATCATCTTCATATTATTTATTGTATGATTACACTTCCACAAATATAAAGATAAAGAATATTCTGAAATAAAACACGTGTATAATATTAATTTCGAAATTATCTTCATATTATATATTATTTGATTATACTTCCACACTCATTTGCAATTAACACAAATGATATATTATTAATGAAAAATAGTCTAGAATACATATCACATTAATATTTGAGATATCCTGCTAGATTTACAATAATACTCAGCTAGATACAAAATGTATTTTTGCTAGTTTAACCGCTCCGGATCCTCTACACCCAAAATCCCCTGCACCTCTGCACCTGCCAATCACTGGCCGCCATGTGTCCCATTTTTAACTACCAAAAAAGTTAGATTTTCGGTTTATGTTTCATAATATCTTCCAAGAGCGAAAAATGGAAATAATCAGATATATTTAATCTTTTAGATACTTCAGTTGATTCTAATGGTATTGTTCTTTGACATTATCTCATATTCCTTGTAATGATCCAATTTTATCATGGATATAGTCTTTTATTGATAGTTTCCCTATAGCTCCTTTATCAATTCGTGTCGAAGATCAAGCTGCCAATGAACTTGCTTCTCTAGCTAATGATAATGATCGAAAAAAATGATAATTTTTGAAGGAGATATATACCGCAATTACATAGATTATTAAAACAAGGGTCTTCATCACCTTGTTGTCAGATTGCTTTATCTAATTTAGCTACTGATCAGATATGTTTTTATAGAAACAATCGACAAAGAATTAGAATGATTGATTTATTGTGTCTGGACATGGTACTCCTATCATGGTTCAAAAATAGAGTAAAGTAAACAGTACTATTATTAATTGATTGTAGGAGAATTACAGAGACGAACGGACTACGTTGTTTGGCAAAGATTTTTTAAAACGAGATGATTTACAGATGATTACTTAATGACGGTTCTGGAGATTAAAAATTGGATATCAAATTGTTTCCCCATTTCTATCCAAGAAAATATTCTAAAAACACTAACTAAAATCTATTTGTGTAACCCTTAGAAAATGGGACACGTGGCGTCCAGTGATTGGCAGGTGTAGAGGTGTAGGGGAATTTGGGTGTAGAGGATCCGGAGCGTTAATTAACTAGCTATATGCATCCGAAAAGGAAAACACATAAGTGAAAAAGGAGGGGTACCGAAATACTACAAACTTTTCGTTTTGGCTCGTGAGTCTTATGGTTTAAGTTTGGAGGATCTCAAATATCAATATCCAAACTCTAATAACTGGAGTTGTGATCTTGGGGATCAACTCTACAAAGTTGGGACTTTGGAGTTAAAATCTACAGTTATTGGATAATGTACTACTTGGTGCTTTAATTATACTATCAGAGATATAATGCGGAAAGTAAAAGACACAAGACACCAGAGATTTTTTTAACGAGGAAACTGCCTTGCAGAAAAACCTCGGGACCTCGTCCAGATTGAACACCGCCCGGTACGAACTGACTACAAACACTAGCCTACTATAAGACTTCGGTCTGGGATGTAGCAGAGACCAACTCAAGCCCTCCAAGCGAATTGGCTACTGTCGCCTTCCTTACGTTGCTAGATCCCCCACAGATCGTCACGCACTTGATTCCCCCAGCTGACGTCCTTTACAGGCCTAGGAATTGCTTTGACCGCTGTCAAAGGCTTGTGTCAGCAATACTGGCTTTGCAACCTAATTGTTGACGTATGGTCTAACTGTCCTCTATCAGTTTACCACACACAAGTTGACTTCCTTCGGATTGTTAAATCCAGGTCATACGGAAATCTACTTCACAAATCGGGGCTGACAAGCAAACCGAGTAAGCTATGCCCAACTTATCTCTACCTCAATAATACACGAAGAATCACTTAAGAAACTTGTATAACTGGAGCTAACTAGGTCTTACAACATCGAGTGCAGCCGTACGTTGCTACCTTTCCAACCTTGTTGAGTAACGTATCAGTTCTTGAATAGCCGTATAGCAGAAGAGACGGACTATGGAATATACAAGAACGTGATCAGGTTACCAAGGTTACAGGTTAATCTGATTTCAACCAAAGATGGTCTCAATAACCTACCTGTGCTTCCCAACTCTCAAGAGAAGTCTTTTATAGTCGTAGGGAGTTCTCAGAGGAGCTGCAACCTATAGAGGATGACTATACCACAACAAGCGTTCACCGAAGTGAAAAGAGTTTACGCTACCTTCCCCAAGGACCTTCACGTATGCTTGATGCTTGCGGTATTTGTCCGTAGACACCTCTATTTATAGCATTCAATAAGATAGGTTGCTTTGGAATAAAACAATTAATTACTTGTCCCACAAGTTAAGGTAACCCTAAACTTGATAACCAAGTAATAGAGATTAATCTCAATTGGAATTCTTTTTATCATTATCAGCCAAGTGTTTTGTTAGCTCAAAAACACTTCAAGATAGAAATCCAACAGACATGAGATAATCTTATCTTATTGACTCATTGAGGATCGTTAGATGGAACACAAAAGATATTCTGTGATAAACAAGTCCATCTAAGAGATAAAGGAGTTTAGAGTTTGACTCAAGTGAAATTCTGAAAGAATATCCACTAAATCCGACACCAGCAAAGTAGCCAACACTGGATTCGCGTACAGGTTCGCGAAATGTTCAGTCACTTTGGAACTCAGAAGATTTCCGAGTTTCTGGTTTGCGAACCGGTTCGTGAACCGTCCGCCTGTCAGATTTCGTCAAATCTGGATTCCGCTGGAAGTACTGGGCTTAGCCAGAACTTAGACGTGTGTACGTCCTCAGCTGTAATCCATGGACTCTTTGCTCAAGAGTACTCCTTTAGATTCATCCATATCCAACTAACAGTTTGCAAGCAAACCATTGTAATGGACACATGGCACCGAATCTGTCTCATTCATTATTGTACTCACAGTATTTGTGGGAGCAAACACTGGTCATGACACAAGGTCACGTTAGACAAGAATACGACCTCAATCGCTATTATCACTACTAAAGTAGTCGACTATATTTCGAAAGAATAGAGAAAGTAGAATAGAAGAATTTCCATAAAAGTCATAACTCCTACTAACCTTTTGTTGATGAAGAATAATTGATGTCTTCTTTGTCTTCACAGTCTTCGTCTTCAAGGTCTCTACTACTTTATCTATATCCCAATTCCAAAATCTAAACTCTAGTAGGCTAAATCAAGAATTGAGTTTTGACACCTAAAACTGACAACTAGCTTGACATACCAACGCTAGTGGGTTTGACCGGACAATGCCCTAACAATAAGTACTTATACTAAAATAGCACAAGATTAAATCTCAAATATAATTCTCTTTTCTAATAATATACATGTCGATTAAGACAAATATTTCTTAGAAGGAAACAAAATTTAATCTAATGACTCTCAGTTAGTCAAGGATGACCAAGTGGGTCAAACGGACTACCAAGCCTTAAGGAAAGAAATACACCAAAAATGAAGAAATCACGTTTTTCTATGTTCAATTTTTGTAACCTAACAATTATGTGTTTGCTAGAATTAGGAACCTACAGTAGAAACCCTATAAAATAACCCAAGATAAATTAATACTCGCGCTAAAATAATAAATTCTTCTAGTCCCGAGTCGGGGCCAACGTGCTAAATTAATAATTCAATAAATTTATAAATTAATAAATTTTCGAAGCTTTATATAGGTCTCATGTGATATATAAATTAATAATACTTTCAAATATATAAGATTAATTTTATATTTATGATATTTTAGTAAAAAAATATTTAATTGTGACTTGGTTTTTCTTAAAATTAATGTCACATTAAATTTCATATAGGACTTTTATTAACTTTAGATTTAGTTTTTCTTGAAACTGATGTCACATTGAGTTTCGTTTTGGACTTTTATCAACATTAGAAGAGTTTTTGGCGTTGTACATTCTTGATGCAATATAAAATATATAAATTAATAATTATTATACTATTGATTATTTAATATCGCGATAATATAATAAATTTTGTCGTCCCGACACTGTTATTTTATAGGGGTTATACTGTACTTTTCGTCGATCAATACGAATACGGTTTTGTACATAACTTCTTCATTCTGTATCAAAATCAGATAATTATTGGCTCATTTGAATCGTCTCTTCAAGAGCTATAAATTGAAAACAAGTATTATTGCCAACATTTGATACGGAACAAGCGGAAGCGATAAAAGAATGAACGGTAACACGGAGAATCCACTCCAAATGAAAGATATAAGAACTCCAATCCAGGAGCAACACTCTAATCCAAGAGCTAAACGATAAACAATCAATGATATTAAACCGGCAAACTCAAAGGTTTCATTAATCAATAATAATCCCGAACCGCAGCTACCTACAAAGATAATAGAGATGGCAATTTATAGCGTGCAACTAAAAACTCTAAAATCTAGAACCTTCCAAAACAAGATAAACTTATAAAAGAAACTAATAATCCTAATGAATGAAATACTAATATTAATAAATATCTAAGATATTAACAATATCTTGTAGTACCCGTGAATCCCCATAATAGGTTATGTATCAGGCTTGAGTCGGTATAAAATTTGCTTAAAGATTCTACACCCAACAAATATTAGATTAGATCCTAGGTAAAGAGGATGAGAAGTGATTTTCGGTGTAGAACAGTGCAACGAGCAGCTAATCAAGAGCAACTCGATATGAAATATTCACAAATGACAGAAGATAAAAAGTAAAGATCAAATCATTCATTGAAACTAAAGTATTTTAGTGGTTAATTCTACATGGATGATGTGCTTAAAGACCAGAGGAGATTATACAATATTCACTAACCTAGTCTCTCTCAAAAGCCCCCAAGTCTTACGAAAATCCAAACCTCACTACGGAGCCCGAGCTCGCGATTTATAAATCGAGATACATAGTGGGATACAACTAATAAGACAAAATACTCAATCGTGGGTTTCAGAGGCTGTCGAGTAGGTCGGTGCGCATCGAGATGGCATCGAAGTTGAGATGGATATTCAGTCTTTTGATGCTCTTTCGTCGGAGGCATCTTCGAAGCTAATGGTCGAGTCCGCCCCTCTTCGATGTCTTCCAGGCTGTCTTCGATTACCCACATGCCTTTTGATATATTCGATGAGGACAACTCACTAACGAACAATATCCTCTGGATTTTTATTCCGTGCTTTGTTCCTACTTCCTCTTATCCTACTTCTTTTCCATGACGTTGACACATGTCTTTGATAACTTTATACCCCAACAGTTTGCCTCTTTCTTTATTCAAAGATATAAAATTTTCGGAGAAGGAAACTTCTGCATTCCAACTTCCTCGACACGTGTCCAACAATTAATTTTGTAACTGACACACGTTAGCTTCTCTATTTCGGAAACGTCGCCCCTTTATACCTTTTGACCTGCTATGCTGGTTTCCCTTTTTTCTCTATTTAAACCAGACTTCTCCCTCCTTTTGAAAGTTTTATCTGTTCTTCAAATTTCTTCTTCTGCAACTCCTTTGTTTCGATTAGTCTCCTTTGTCCTTTCTTTTTTGAACCTTCTTACTTTTCTTCTAGATTTCAGATCTTGATAATTGTGAGTCTTCCTGGGCTTTTGATTTGTTTCCGCACTCTGTTTTTGGTTTTCTTTTTGCTAACTTCTTTTGTTACTGTATTTCAGGCACCCAAAAAGAATGTGAACCCTAAGATTTCCTTCGAGGAGAGAGTTACGCTTTTGGGCTTCATTGAGGGACTCTTTCCTTATAGCGAGATTGCAGATGCTACGGTTTTGTCTCCTGAGTTTCTTTTAGAACATGAGTGTAGCACCAATCGGATTATAGTTTCTGGCGAGCAGTTAGGTGTTGGTCTACTTATTATCTTGTACAATCCATCGAAACCACTGTTCTATGAAATATATTCCATGATTGACCCTCATCAGGCGTGATGCAATTGACCGGTAATTCAAGTCGACTAATCAACGAGTGGGTGGATCGTTCTGAGGGTAGATCGAACTACTAGTCTTTCCCGAAGGATTCAAATCCTCATGAATTCTGGACTGCGTATAATTTCTTTAAACATTATCAGGTTGAGATGGGCTTAAATAAATAAGTCGCTCCCTAGGGTGTGAGATTCAAAAAGATTGTGGGTAAAGTACATGTTCTTGCAGATGTGGATCCTACTGGATCCAGTACGAACAACCTATTTCGCCATTCCAGCGATGACGTGTGGTTTACTAAGCCTCTGCTCATCGAAGGGCACATTCTGTATGGTTATGCTGATGAAGAAAAAAAGGTTGCTCGTACTGGTTTCAGGGACGGTCACAACTTCAAAGTTGTTGATTAATTTAGAATTCATTTTTCGGAGGACGGCTGAAAGAGTCCCGAAGAAGGATTGCTGCTATGAAGTCGAAAGTAAGTTTCTTCCCAAGTACCCCTTTATTCCCTTTAGTTGTTTTCTTATACTCCATTGTGCTTTCAAAAGGAGTATTACAAAGAAGAAGATGATGGTTCGAAGAAGAAAAAGTCTAAATGAGCTACTGCTGGCAAGTAATCAGGTAACAAACACTACCTGCCTTAGCTATGCTATGGGTATGAATACCTGCCTCTGTTTGTTTCCTGATGAATTGGCTGCTGATCAGCAGGGCGAGGTTGATTCTGGGCGTATGGTGATGGTGATATGATATTTATGTTCAAGAATCCTAATCGTAAAAGGATCGCACAAGGAGGTTTATTGAAGGAGAGTATTTCTAAGGTTGTCACGAGGTGCCAAAGACGGGCCGAAGCTGAGAAGGGTGCTAAATCCCCTAAAGATGTTAATGATGAAGAATCCGAACAGGGGGTGTTTGAAACGCTGAACAAAAAAATAAAAGGGGGGAAATCTCTTCAAAAAGGTCATCTGCAGAAGAAACCTACGCTTCAGACAGGGAATTCTTGAGGGTAAGATGATGCCTCGAGGATGGACACTTCAACTGCCTCCGCCGCCGAGTTCGAGTCAAGCCTCGATGCCTCTGGTGTGCATATAAATGTTCATGGTAGCAACTTGAAGAAGCTGGTAGATGTGTCCGGATTGCGACCTTCTATCCCATTTCTCGAGGGTTCGTCGATGCCTCAGAGTTTTTCTCAGAGACAATACACCGGCGAAGAGATTAGGAAGCTTGTTAAAGGTGTTGTTCGATCTGGGACATTTGCCCAGGACATTGTAAATCATTTGAAGGCATACGCTGAGGATCCTGCAAAGGGTCGTCTTGGCTCTGGCCTCGTTACCCTCATTTCCCAATTATTTTCTGGAGATTGTCGCCTTGAAAGGACATTTAATGAGCATTGGACTAGCCATCACGCTCTTCTCCCCCCCCCCCCCCCCGCCAAGGTTCTACGAAGCGCTTTTCAAGTTTATTTCTCACTATCGATGTTAATGTTGTTTTCTTTGCAGTTGTACAACCACGTCTTGTACCTATTGAATCAGAATGCGGCACAAAGCAACGAGATTACTCGTCTTGACAAAGAGTTGCGAAGCGAACGTCATGAGAAAAGAGCACTCGATGCTGAGGTTTCGAAGTTGAAAGGTGAGTTGATTTATAGTGGAGTTTTTCCAAGTTTTTGTTTGTGCGTCTTTGAAACGACTCTTTCTTGCTTCGAACAGGCACCGTGACTGATCTAGACAAAGAAATTAATGAAGTTTTATCCGCTCGAGATGCTTTGCTGAAGAATTGAAGGTTCGGGTAGAATGCGAGACGAATCTGCAGCTGGAGTTGAAGAACAAGGGGGGAGAGTGCTCTTCTTGGAAAGAAAAGTACGAACTGCTGGAGAAGAAGAAGATTGGGGATGTAGGATTGCTAGAGGGGAAGATTGCTTCACTTCTGGAGACTATAAAGGGTGAACCAAATAGAACAATCCAAGCCTGCCGCATGCATACTCGTAAGGTCTTTAGGAGCTTCGGGATGCAACCAACGGTATACCCTGCTGGCCAGGACGATCCTGAGGCCTCCTCGGAGCCCGATGCTGTTCTGCTCTCTTCTGCTAAGGTTCGAGCTTTGGTGCATGAGATTGTTAAGCGAAGGGCTGCAGGCGAAGTACGCGCCGAGGAGTCAGAGAGTGAAGGAGAAGAAAGTGGTGATGAAGAGAGTGATGAAGGGGAGTAATGGAAATGGTGATAGTGATGGAGATGTGGAGAATGAGGAGGGGGAAAAGAAATGAACGGAGGGGGAACATAATATGGGAGAGGATGGGGAAGTGGTGGTTGAAGGAGTAGAGAAAGGTCAAGGGGATCGGGGGTGAAAGGGCTGAGGGAGAAATTGGGGACAATATTGCTGGTGGTGCAGGTGATGAAATGAAGATGAAAGGGTTGATGAGAATGAAAGTGGTGATGCTAGGAAAGAGAATGAGAAGGATCCTAGTGCTAATAATGTTCCTAATAAGGAGGTTCTTGATGGTGCTGCATAGAAGATGTCATATTCCTTCTGCCGCCTCCAGGATTCCTTTGTATGATCCATCATTTCCTGTCGTCGAAGTGTTTATCGAAGTATCGTGCCGATGCATTTTGTGTTTTTCATCCGATGTAAAATCCTTCAGTATTGTAAACTATTTCTGCCATCGAGCATGTGTCTTGTACCTTGATCTTGTCTAGTAATGAAATGTACTTTTTTGGAGTTTTCCTTTTCATGAGCAAGCCATAGTTTATCTGCTGCATAGTTTTCATAACGTGATCAGGCACGCATTTTCCTTTGTAAAATCTAGGCTCCTATGGTTACTTAGAGTGCAACTCTAGGGCTTACTTCGATGTGAGAGACAGTAAACCAAGCTAATGGGGGATGCGGATCACCCTTCCCATAGGCTTTTCGCTACTTGCCCTGCCTCAAGCTGGCTTTGGCTATCGAGGTCGTAGGTACCTGGTTGGTCTGAGTACGTAAGAGCTTATGGTAGGTATCAAAGATGCCAAGTATCCTCCGAGGAGGCTTGAGTTAGGTATCTTAGATACCTGTTTTGCCTAAAGTAGAGCAGGGGGCTTATGGTAGGCAACTACTTTTGACATCGATAATAAAGTAGCACTATGGGGGAGTGCCGGTCAGATCTGGAGCTTAGACATGGTACTGTGTTCCTATCGCGTCCTGAAGTTCAACCCTTCAATTCTCGCTTGCCCCTCCTCGAAGCTACATATGAATTTTGGAGGAGGTCCCTTAGCTGCATAACTCGCTTTCCATTCCAGTGAATGTAAGCTAATTAGCTGCCTCGGGGTTCCATCCACCCTAATGGTAGATGTTAATCCCATTTATTGTCCCCGCGATGCCTCATCGAGGAGGTTTCATGGGTCGCATGGTAGTGGTTCCAAATGCCTCTAGCTTATGTAGCTTCGATGGAAACTACCCACCGGTATCAGGGTGTCTTGTGGGTAGAGGAATATGTCGTGTAGCTCGTAGGGCCCTTACGATTACATCGACATCAACTATGTGCCTAACATGGTAGGAATTTTTTTTTTGCGTCAGGGCCTTTATTTATATGTATGGAGTCAGGGCCTTTTGAGAGATATGCCTAATCGAGTAGGTCTTTGCCTATGCGAATAGGATCTGGAGGTTGTATCGAGATATAACAGATCGAGCTGCTAATTTTTTTATCAAATCAAAGTTTGGAGTCGAAGTGCTTTAAGTACATTGCTTTCTATGAATAACACTTTCTTATATATTTTTCATTCCATTCATTCCCTAGTCCTACGTCATCTTCATCGAGCAACTTATAAGCTCATTTTCCTGCCACCTGTTGCACGTTGAGGGGTTCTTCCCAAATAGGTTCTAATTTTTCCACAGTCTCCTTTCTGATAGGGTGGGTGTTAAGACATTGTCTGGTCAAACCCAATACCGTTGGTATGTCAAGCTAGTTGTCAGTTTTAGGTGTCAAAACTCAATTCTTGATTTAGCCTACTAGAGTTTAGATTTCGGATTGGGATATAGACAAAGTAGTAGAGACCTTGAAGACGAAGACTGTGAAGACAAAGAAGACATCAATTATTCTTCATCGACAATAGGTTAGTAGGAGTTATGACTTTTATGGAAATTCTTCTATTCTACTTTCTCTATTCTTTCGAAATATAGTCGACTACTTTAGTAGTGATAATAGCGATTGAGATCGTAATCTTGTCTAACGTGGCCTTGTGTCATGACCAGTGTTTGCTCCCACAAATATTGTGAGTACAAGAATGAATGAGACAGATTCGGTGCCATGTGTCCATTACAATGGTTTGCTTGCAAATCGTTAGTTGGATATGGATGAATCTAAAGGAGTACTCTTGAGCAAAGAGTCCATGGATTACAGCTGAGGACGTACACACGTCTAAGTTCTGGCTAAGCCCAGTACTTCCAGTGGAATCCAGATTTGACGAAATCTGACAGGCGGACGGTTCACGAACCGGTTCGCAAACCAGAAACTCGGAATTCTTCTGAGTTCCAAAGTGACTGAACATTTCGCGAACCAGTACGCGAATCCAATGTCGGTTACTTTGCTGGTGTCGGATTTAGTGGATATTCTTTCAGAATTTCACTTGGGTAAAACTCTAAACTCCTTTATCTCTTAGATGGACTTGTATATCACATAAATATCTTCTGTGATCCATCTAACGATCCTCAATGAGTCAATAAGATAAGATTATCTCAGGTCTGTTGGATTCTATCTTGAAGTGTTTTTGAGCTAACAAAACACTTGGCAGATAAACTTAAAAAGAATTCCAATTGAGATTAATCTCTATTACTTGGTTGGCAAGTTTAGGGTTTCCTTAACTTGTGGGACAAGTAATTGATTGCTTTATTCCAAAGAAACCTATCTTATTGAATGCTATAAATGGAGGTGTCTACGGACAAATACCGCAAGCATCAAGCATACGTGAAGGTCCTTAGGGAAGGTAACGTAAACTCTTTTCACTTCGGTGAACGCTTGTTGTGGTATAGTCATCCTCTATAGGTTGCATCTCCTCTGGGAACTCCCTACGACTATAAAAGACTTCTCTTGAGAGTTGGGAAGCACATGTGGATTGATACCTTCGTGGTTGAAATCAGATTAACCTGTAACCTCAGTAACCTATCTTAGTTCTAGTCTATTCCATATTCCGTCTCTTCTGCTATACGGATATTCAAGAACTGGTTAAGTTACGTAAAGGTTGAAAGGTAGCAATGCACGGCTGTACTCGATGTTGTAAGACCTAGTTAGCTCCAGTTATACAAGTTTCTTAAGTGATTCTTCGTGTATAACTGAGGTAGAGATAAGTTGGGCATAGCTTACTCGGTTTGCTTGTCAGCCCCGATTTGTGAAGTAGATTTCCGTATGACCTGGATTTAATCTCCGAAGGAAGTCAACTTGTGTGTGGTAAACTGATAGAGGACAGTTAGACCATACGTCAACAATTAGGTGGAAAAGCCAGTATTGCTGACACAAGCCTTTGACATCGGTCAAAGCAACTCCTAGGCCTGTAAAGGACGTCAGCTGGGGGAATCAAGTGCGTGACGATCTGTGGGGGATCTAGAGACGTAAGGAGTGTGACAGTAGCCAATTCGCTTGGAGGGCTTGAGCTGGTCTCTGCTACATCCCAGACCAAAGTCTTATAGTAGGCTAGTGTTTGTAGTCAGTTTGTACTGGGCGGCGTTCAATCTGGACGAGGTCCCGAGGTTTTTCTGCAAGGTAGTTTCCTCGTTAAAAAAATCTCTGGTGTCTTGTGTGCTTTTACTTTCCGCATTAGATCTCTGATTATATAATTAAAGCACCAAGTAGTACGTTATCCAATAACTGTAGAGTTTAACTCCAAAGTCCCAACTTTGTCGAGCTGATCCCCAAGATCACAACTCCAGTTATTAGAGTTTGGATATTGATTTTTGAGATCGTCCAAACTTAAACCATAAGACTCACGAGCCAAAACGAAAAGTTGGTAGTATTTCGGTACCCTCCTTTTTCAGTTGGTATCAGAGCAGGTGAACACATTAAAGACGTAATTGTCTGTGTTTATCTAGGCTTGTGAGTCATGGATCAAAGCTTAAATGCTTGTAACGTACCACCACACTTGAATGTAACATCCGTATCTGAAAGAGAAATCTTGACGAATACGTCTGATGTGTGGACTGATTTAATTAATTCTATATGTATTGAAAAACAGAGATTAATTATAAAAGTCGAAGGACTTTATATCGGGTTAAACATTCAAAGTGAGAAGATTCATGATTTATCTGAAAAAGAGAAAATGCTCAGTAATAAACTAGATACAGTTGTCCGTGAGAAACAGACTATTAACCCCAGTCTATCCGGATCAAGTCTAATGACTAAAGGGATTCAAGACCCTTATACTGAATCTAACCTGAAGCATGTCTCAAGGGAAAGATATGGAATCGGGTTCAAACTCCCTTATTCAGAAAACATGAATATTGAACACCCATGCACCTTTTGTGGCTTGAAAGGTCACTTCCAATATTTATGCAGCTCATTCAGGATAAAACTCCAGGAACTGAAAGCTTTGCATAAAAATGCTCAGAAACTAGCATGTGAGAAATCAAGAAACATCTCCTACTCGTGAATGTGCCTTAGGAGTTGTAGCTCTAAAGTCTACATCCCCTTTTCAATGGTTCTTTGATAGTGGATGTAGTAGGCATATGACAAGAGATTTATCTTGGTTTGTGAACGTTTATGATTACGAAGGTGGTCCCGTAACCTTTGGAGATGAAAGTTGTTGCTTTATCAGCAAGCGCGGAACTATCAAACTTCCAGGTATTCCCGAGATCCATGATGTTGTCTATGTTGAAGGCATGACAACAAATCTTCTCTCTATTAGTCAAATATGCGACAAAGGCCACAAGGTTGTTTTTGAGGCAAAGAAATGCGCCATTGAAGATAAATCTGGCAATACCATCTTTCGTGGTATTCGTGGGTCGAACAATTGTTATCTACTTGATATCAAGTCCGATCTTTGTTGCAACCTGACTAAGGATGAATCTACCCACCTTTGGCATGAACGATTTGGTCATATCAATTATCGTTTATTGGGGAAGCTAATTAACAAGGAACTTGTTAGAGGTGTCCCCAAGATACAAGCCAATGTAGAGGGTATATGTGGTGCCTGTCAAAAGGGTAAACAACTAAGAGTTCCACATAAAGTGTCTACCAGTATAGCAACCAAAGCTCCACTTGAATTAATTCATATGGATCTTTTTGGTCCTATCCAACAAGTCTCGGTTGGTGGGAATAAATATGCTCTGGTAATGGTCGATGACTACACTAGATTCACCTGGGTAGCATTTCTCAAGCACAAGAATGATACCCTAGAAGAGTTTAAGATAATTGTGAATAGAATCCAGAATGAGCAAGGTCGCACTGTTAAGAAAATCAGGAGCGACCGTGGCACAGAATTCAAAGATACTAAGGTATTCGAGTTATGTGACTCACTGGGTATAATTCAACAATATTCAGCACCTATCACACCTCAGGCTAATGGCGTGGCTGAAAGAAAGAATAGAAATATTCAAGAAATGGCTCGGGTTATGCTTCATAACAGAGATTTACCCTTAAAATTTTGGGGTGAAGCAGTGTTCACAGCATGCGATCTTATTAATCGTGTATATCTAAGGTCCTTCACCTTGAATATACCTTATGAGCTATGGTACGGTAAGAAACCCAACTTGGGTTATCTCCGTGTCTTTGGAAGCAGATGTTATATCCTTAAAGACAGAGAACAAAGAGGAAAATTTGACTCAAAAAGCGATGAGGGAATTTTCCTAGGATATGCATCTGACAGTCGAGGGTTTCGAGTTTTTAACACAAGAAATCAAGTTATGATGGAATCAGCCAACGTTATCATTGATGACATAACTGGATTTCGTCAGAATAACAGAGCCCCAGCAGAACTACCGCCGATTGAAACAGTAGAAAAAGGGCCTACGGTTCCCGAACCGGCCGCTACTGAAGTAGTTCCGACTGTGATCGATACATAGACAGACCACAATAAAGACGATGATGTAGAGGTCGAAGTTGAGCCAACTGCTCCTGAAACACCTCTATGGGTCCGTCGTAGTCATGTACCTGATGACATCATTGGAGAAACATTCACTACAAAAGTGATGACTAGGAAGCAAGCACAAAATATCTGTCATCATGCTTGCTACCTGTCTAATGTTGAACCAAAGAATGTCGACAAAGCATTACAAGACTCTGCGTGGATTAATGCTATGCAAGAAGAACTTAGTGAGTTCGAACGACAAAATGTTTGGACACTTGTTGATCGGCCACCAAACATTAATGTTGTAGGTACAAAATGTATCTTCAAGAACAAGTCTGACGAGTTTGGCACTGTTGTAAGAAACAAAGCTAGACTTGTAGCTCAAGGATTCTCCCAAATTGAAGGGATTGACTTTGATGAGACTTTTGCTCCTGTAGCAATACTTGAATCCATAAGACTTCTACTTGCTCATGCATGTCATCTGAAGATAAAACATTATCAGATGGACATCAAGTCAGCATTTCTCAATGGTGATTTGAAGGAAGAAGTCTTTGTTGCTCAACCGAAAGGTTTTGAGAACCCAACTCATCCAAACAGAGTGTATCGGCTAAACAAAGCACTTTATGGATTAAAACAAGCTCCTCGAGCTTGGTTTGAGAGGCTGACAGCCTCCTTGTTGGGAAAAGGATTTGTCAGGGGAGGTGTCGATAAAACCATGTTCATAAAATGGTATGGTAAAGATAGTGTGATTGCTCAAATATATGTTGATGACATAATTTTTGGCTCCACCTCTAAAAAACTTACCAAGGAATTTCAAAGCTCATTGAGTGAAGAGTTCCAAATGAGTAATGTAGGTGAACTAAAATTCTTTTTGGGAATACAAGTTCAACAACACGAAAGTGGAATCTACATATCTCAGCAGCAATATGCCAAGGATATAGTTGAAAAATTTGGTTTGACTAGTGCATCACCAAAACCAACACCTATGGCAACTACTGATAAAATCAGTAAAGATCTGCAAAGTGAAAAGGTCGATCAGAAACTTTACAGATCTATGATTGGAAGCCTTTTGTACTTAACAGAAACAAGACCCGATATTGCATATAGTGTTGGGTGTTGTGCGAGATATCAAGCTGATCCCCGATTATCACATCTCAATGTTGTTAAAAGGATTCTACGATATGTTAAAGGGACAGTAGGTTTTGGCCTTACGTATACCTTTGACACCAACACCAATCTTGCAGCATATTCTGATGCTGATTGGGCTGGTAACAGAGATGACAGAAAAAACACTTCGGGAGGTTGCTTTTTTGTTGGGTTGAATCTTGTGGCATGGCACAGCAAGAAACAAAACTCACAGTCATTATCTACATGCGAAGCAGAATACATAGCAGCTGGCTCTTGCTGCACTCAGCTCCTATGGATGAAACAGATGCTCGCAGACTACGGTATCAAGGTGGGAACTATGAATATCTACTGTGATAATACTAGTGCTATACGCATTACCGAAAATCCAGTGGAATATTCTAGGACCAAACACATTGATATCCGATATCACTTCATAAGAAATCTCTATGGAGATAAGATTGTTATACTTGAACATGTGTCATCAGAACGACAACTTGCTAATATACTCACAAAACCATTAAATACACGAACGTTTCAACACGTTCGACAATCTATTGGTGTCGTTCTTGTTCATTAGAAACAAGAGTATCTAGTTTGTTAGGCAGAGGCAAACTAGATTAAAAAACTTCTTTTCACAAGGAAGTAAATATCTGCATATGTCTTTACTTGTAGAGACATCAGTTGTTCTTTATTGAATGACACCACACGGGGGAGAGTTCTTATTTGAACTTGCGCTTAATAACAAATCTTTTTGGGGAGCGTGGATGTGGAATATAGGGAGAAAGTGTATCTATATTTCTCCATAAGGTGAGAACTCAGGAATCTTGTTGTTCAGATTACCTAAGTATACCATCTTTACACTTGATATGCGAGTACTTGGCTTCACCTGTTATCATAGGTGTATGAAACCCTAGTCTCAAACTACTTTGTCATATTTTTGTGACAAATAGGGGGAGAATACATATGGTTCTTGTTCTTGTGGTGCATTAAGGTGCATAACCATAGGGGAGAACATCATGTGCTTACTTGTTGTGCTTTTCACAAAGTATCAAGTAAGGGGGAGTAATTAAAGCTGAGATCAAGCTTCGTATCAAGAATGAGTAGAATAACTTTAAAAGTTTTGATACACCAACTTTAAAGTTTGCTCAGATTCTTACTCTTACGCACAAACAACATGTGGGATGAGCATACTAACCCACGTAAGCCTAAGCATACCTTTATGGTTGTTTGAGCTGGATATGTTGTGACTGCTGACTACGGATTCATCAACAAGAGTTTAATGAACACATCAAGACTCAAAGGAGAAGTTGAAGAATTCAAGAAATCAAGAGATACATTTGGTTAGTACTTCATTGTATATTATTTGAATCCATATGTAAATTGGTTTTGTCACTAAAATTGACAAAGGGGGAGATTGTTAGGACATTGTCCGGTCAAACCCACTAGCGTTGGTATGTCAAGCTAGTTGTCAGTTTTAGGTGTCAAAACTCAATTCTTGATTTAGCCTACTAGAATTTAGATTTCAGAATTGGGATATAGACAAAGTAGTAGAGACCTTGAAGACGAAGACTG
>JAJJMA010090438.1:0-10518 GCA_023529015.1 Papaver nudicaule
ACTAAGCCTCACTCGTACCACGGCGTTCACGTACAAATCTTAGAATCACTACAACTTGAAACACAGAATCATTTTTTGTTTGGTAAAACGTCTCTTAACACAAGAGTCCACCTAAGTAACTGTTCTGCTCCCTTTCATGGCTAAACCAAAACACAAACCCTAATTCCTCCCTAACCCACAATGTTAATCATCAAATCCTTACACACTATCATAATCTCAATGATGTTCGGTTTCACAATTCTAATTCTCTTCATTACTGGATTCCTTGAATTCCCATCTGTTTCCTCCTCTTCATCTCTTACTGATTATTACAAAATTACAACTAACAGAACAGTAGATCCTTTTGTTGACTTAGTGGGCGCATTTAAAAAATGGGATTCTGAAATGGGTTGTTCTCAATTTAGAGAAAAACACAAATTTGAAGAAGGAAATAGGTCTACTACTACTTCTTCTTCTGTTTTGCAGAATGTGAATGGAGAGATTGATTGTAAAGCATTGAAGATGAATCATGTGAATGTGTTGGTCAAAGGGTGGACATGGATTCCTGATAATTTGGATAATTTGTATTCTTGTAGATGTGGATTGACTTGTCTTTGGACCAAATCTCCTGTTCTTGCTGATAAACCTGATGTGCTCTTGTTTGAAACTACTACACCTCCATTTCAGGTAAGAATTTTGCATTTTTATTGGTTTTTGCATTGAATTATTTATGGGTTTTATATGAATTTGAGCGATATTAAACTCATTCAGGTCATAGATCTATGGTTGTAGTCAACAATGTATGCCGTAAACGATACGATTGTTTCATACACATCGAGGTGTTTGTGCAGAGATCACTGCAATAGTTTCACTAATTGATAAACCATATATACAATAAGAGGATGAGAATTAAAGTACTTGTGATACTTTGATGATTAGGCACATGCTAGTTTTGTGCAAAAGATTGATATAGCAAATTGTGCGATATAGATTTACATTTTGGTAAAACTATTTCTATTTAAAAGATTGTTTCCCTAGTTGTGAGATGTGAAATCAAAATAATGCAAATGCCAGCTTGTGTAAGTAAATGGAGGAGCGGTAAACTATACCAGACTAGTAGTATCACAATTAGCCTACCTTCACTCGCGAACCTTTTGAGGTTATAATGAAGTATTTGTGTTCCTTACAAAATTGAAGAGAAAAGGGAAAGATGTGGATAGATAGGATACATATTGCAGGTGTCATTAGGCGTGTTTTCTACCATCAAAAGAATCTTGACAGATGAATAAACTACTTTCCTTATCTGCATCTTTCTCCAGCAAGTCTAATTTGATTAAATAGGCATAGCCGTTCTTCAGGCGTAATGGATATAGCAAGCCTTTTACCATCTTCTGCTTCCATTTTTTATTAAGTTGTCGCTGTTCCTCTTTTCTGAAAGATTTACGCGGTATAAAATGGAGTGTTGGCTTTGCTTTCTATTCTTTCCATTAAAATTGTAGTATTTGGTACCCTCTACCCCCTCAGTAATGAGTACTGAAGGGTGGGCACTGCTGCACCATAAACAGTGTGATGTCACTTTCAGAAAGATATGTTTCTGTCTTTCCGTATTTTGGAAATTACCGAACCATGATAATTCTAAGAACCTCTCAAGCAACAAAAGTTTTCTCGATGCTCTTGCACAGAACAGGTTGCTGAAGGCTTAAAAAATCTGTCTAACTGCTGAATTTAACTGGTTTGCACCTCTGAGATGTTCAAGCTCTAGACATGTTATAAGGTGGTTGTGGTGGAGGGTACAAGTAATATTTTGATGCAAGAGCTACTACAATTTAACGTCTGCATCCTCTGCTTATGAATCCGGGATATCCTCATGTCAAACAGTTCTCTTATTGTGAGGAAACAATCCAAGATGGGCATCACTGAAAAGCCAAATTGGATCATTCCAGTCTTTAATCCAAACTTCATCTCCAGTATTTTGCTTGCATTTTGATTTGTGAAATTTGAGCATATTTCTATTATCAGTGGGCAAATATTTAATCTTCCAGTCTCGTTTGAGTTATTACTACATATAGTCAATCCTCAAATTCGGGAAGTAGGAACCAAACAGTTATGCTTCCTTCTGCTTCTGCTTCATGAATTGTACAATTTTAAGGATTTAAGCAGTTTTTCTAAACCTTCTGCGGACCTTATCTGATCGTAATCACTTAATCAGACTTAAGATATACAACGAAGAGAGTAGTGTTTACATCCCACTGGGATGTTGTGAGTGTGAAAAGTTATTTTGATGTTTGATGAGGTTCGTTTTGTGTATTAATTTTCAAGTCATATTAGTGATTTACCTAATGCATCTTGTTTTTGTTTTTCTGCATTACAGAGACATGAAGGAGACCCACTTCGTGCATACATGGATCTTGAGGCCGAAAGGAAAAGGTCAGGTGTAGAAGATATCTTTATTGGTTATCATGCCGATGATGATGTTCAAGCAACTTATGCTGGTAGTCTTTTCCACAATAATCGCAACTATCATGTATCGCCCTACAAAAACAAAGTAAGTTGTATCTTCTTTTATGTTTTATGTGGTGGATGATCTCCTTACATATAGACCATTTATATGCCTACAACTGGTTTGCCAGTTCAATCCTCAGGAAAACATGTATGGTTCAAACGCCTTATAACTTTGACCTCTGAGAGGATTCCAACTTTGAGAATGTGCTGATCATTGTGAGGATATGCACATGATTAGGATTTTCTTTAGATGGGCCCAACTATTATTCATATGTGGGCCACTAATTGATCGTTTATGTGCACTATTTGTTCTACTTCAGGACATACTCATTTATTGGTCTTCATCAAGGTGTCTTCCTCGTAGAAACAAACTTGCCAAGGAACTCCTCTCGCTGCTGCCTCACCACTCATTTGGGAAGTGCTTGAACAATGTCGGAGGCCAGAATATGGCTCTTTCTATGTACCCCGAGTGCTCTAACAATCCTAGTTCAGCCCCAAAATGGTGGGATCATCTCCATTGTTCAATGTCGAATTACAAATTTGTCCTTGCAATTGAGAACACGGTGATAGACAGTTATGTCACAGAGAAGCTATTCTATGCCTTAGATTCTGGTGCAATTCCCATATATTTTGGAGCACCTAATGTTTTAGAATTTGTTCCACCAAATTCAATTATAGATGGGTCTAAGTTTAGTTCAATGGAGGAATTGGCTTCTTATGTGAAGGCCCTCGCAAATGACCCCGTTGCTTACGCAGAATACCATGCGTGGAGGAGATGTGGTGTATTAGGCAACTATGGAAACACTCGTGCTGCTAGCTTGGATACGCTGCCATGCCGGTTGTGTGAGATTGTAAGTAGAAAAGGTGGAAGGAAGGCATGAAATATTTAGCTTTGCTGTTATATTCTTTGCACATCGTTTTTATCATTGATTGCTGCTTTCTTCGGTTTCAAGAGATTTAGGAAATTCTAGACAGGTACACCATTTTTCTTATTTGCTGGGTCATATATTGTTGCATTATACAAAATGGGGTTGTTTTTTACATGGTATGTTCGTGCCTTCGGTCATTGAACTTTTCGATTTTTTTTTTTTTATCTTAACTGTGACCCTTTAAGAAAATGTAACTCATACACTTCACTGTAAATGTAACTAACAGTATTTCCAACACGTAATAATTCTGACATTTTTGTTATTTTTCTAGTGTGCTCAGATTTTCCATATTTTTAGTACATTTTTAATAACAGTATGATCAAGTTTATCACTACCATCATACTCCTCCAAGTTGCAGCGGGAATTAGAATGCTCTAATTTTATGATTAGCCCGGGATTGTTTTCTTGCCTAAGTACTTGGGTTCTTAGAATGTTGACCCATCTTCAGAGACAGAAAACTGCATACCAGTTTGCCTATCATGACTTCATTCATATCTTGAAGAGCATCTAGGAGCTCTTAATTCTGGACACCTTTTTTTTTTTTTTAAAGCTTTATACTAATTGATGAATCAAAAAGCACCACAAGGATTTGTTGGGACATAAAAATGAAAATTACTGAAAATGCAGTGCATCCATTAAAGAGTCCATATATATTACATCCCCCAAGTTAAACTAGTAATTTCTACAACTCTAAAAAAAGACCATGATTTTGCCAAAACCCCTAAAAAGCTGGACAGTAATTAAGATTGTTCAGTAGAAAACTAAACCCAAAAAACCCATTTGGTTAGACTGATACTACCATGGAGCTGTGGCAGCAGATCTAAACTCCTGCAAGATCTTCTCTTCTTCTCTAGCGTAGTTCCTCTCCGTTGCTTTCAGGGCTTCAATCTCTTCCTCTTGGGTCTTTGAAGCATCTTTCAATCTCTTCAACTCGGCTTCTAACTCAGAAATCCTAGTGTGAGTCAAAGTTGCTTTAACTTCTTTGTCTCTCCTCTTTGAAGTAATCTCCTCTAATTTGAGTCTAGCAGCCTGTTCTTGCTCTGAAAATGATCTTAGAGCATCAAATCGCTGCCATAGCTTTGTGCAATCATAACCCATATCATCAAGTTCTGATAATTGCGCAATATATTCCTGTACATCACTTAATAACTCAACAGAACTCTTCAAGTTAGCAAATTTCTGTGCGAGGTTAATGAACACCACATCCAACCCAACCTTGATACCATCACGGACACTAACACAGTACTTGTCTAAAGGCTTGTAATGTGGGTTCTGAGGCATTGCTCTGAAAAGATGTTCTCTCAAATTTCTGTACTCATCGTTAAGGCAAAGAGATCCATGATGATGACCAGTACTCTTCTTCCTTGGCGATGAAGATGAAGAATCAGTAGTCTTCTTCCTTTTGAGAGCTTCATTGCAAGGAGCTAAAGACATTTCCTTCTAATGGGGGTTTTCAGAGGGGGTTTGCAAAAGTGGTTTTGCAAAGTGGGTAGGTTTTAGTGGTTTTATCATAACAAAGGCGTGTGAGAGTGAGTATGTCTGACCGGCTTTGGATTCATTCATTCAGTGAGAGGGAGGGGTTTTAAAGAGGGCAGGGCAGTGTTTGTTGTGTACAGCTCATTTGTTTCCGTTTTGGCATTGTGTTGCTTTTTCAGTGTTGCATTGATGCAGCGAATACATGAGCATTTGAAGAAAGTTGCAGTTGGGGGTTTTCTTTCTTTTGTTTATGTGTGAGAGCAGAGACGTACACTGGGTATTGATCAGAGAGAGATTAATGCCATGAGAGGATGGATCTATCTATATTTACTGTTATGATTGATGTAGGTCTTGTACACCCACATTATCTAATTAGGACCGCAAGAGGTTACTATCAGATTATGTGAGTGTACATTGTGAGCGACTGGGAAGTGGGTGTTTGTCATTTTTGTATCCCTTGTTGCAGCACACATGTGGTGTGCAGTGCACAATGAACACCGGACACTCCAGAAGTCGATATTAGAGTTCAAAATTTCATGGTCTCGCAGTCAGTTTTGTGTGACAATCTTCATGGGCAAAGAGAAACTGATTGGCTACTATAACTGTATCAACTTAGAAAAGAGTCTAGCATAATAGATGCTACTTTGAAGAGGTAGAAGTGATACTGATAAAGGAATTCGAGTTATTAATATAGAAAGATTATTACATGAAAGTAGATAGAATTTTCAAGTGCAGTTATTCTTTTTCGTTGTCTAAGCTGGAGATGTTAATGAAGTTTCCTCATCTTCTTCCCTATGAAACTTCCAAATTGCATCCATCAGAGCATTAGAAGGAGAGTACTTGGATTTCCCTGAATTCCGCTGCCCCTGCACCATTATGAACCTTGGTCATAAGCAAATCAGCCCTATGAGCAAATATGTGTGTATTGCGCAACCATTGTTAACAAGGTGTAAGAATTACTAGAAATATGTATGGTGTGGATAGGGATGTTAGCAAGGTGTAAGAATAACTTTAAAAATGTAAGCTATTCAGCAATGTCAACAAGGTGTAAGAATAACTTGAGACCAGTCTTTCCAACAAATTTCTTTCTTTTGGTTGGTACTTCAAATTTTGGGGAACATTTAATCTATACTTACAAAACAAGAGTGTTTTCTGAGTCACGGGACGGCTAGGATACATTCCAGTTTGTGTTAGTGGTGGCCAGGATCTTCTAATCCTCCCAGTGTAGATTTCTATGATTTAATCCAATGGTCGTCCGACTTCATGTGCCACGTGGGCATCATAAATGCAACACAACCCTACAAGTTCTTCCGTTTCCACATTCTCCTCCTGACTAATCCCATTCTACCGAGTTAATGAATTTCCATTCATCGTTGCTAGAACGAATTCATTAGTCATTCTCCCCACTTTCAGAAATTCCTTCTTTCTTCTTCTCAAATCTGATCTCATCACTAATAAATTAGTATTTGTGAATACAATAGACTTATATTTAATGAGTACAAAATTTAGGGTTAACTAAGAGAATTATGTTGTCCGATCATTTCCAAAATGGTATTGAGACAGCTAAATTAGTTTGGTCCAGATTACCAAACTCAGAAGAAGGAGAAGAAGGTGAAACTGGGGGTGATTTAAATGATTTTACTTTCAGAAATATGCTTGCAAGAACAGGTAACTGTTTTTAATTTCTAGGGTTTTCTCTTGATTCGATTTTCTTGGGTTTGTTTAATTTGGGTTTTCTATAACAGGGACAAAGAACTGATCGAAAAGATGTCCCGAGAGCAAACAAAGGGTAATCCATCAGCCCATTATCAGTAAATGTAGAATTTTTTACGGTGTTTTCGTTTAAGGTTTCTAATATTGTTTTCGGAAATCATACCATCGCAGTGATGCCAGTATGTGTGTATCACTAATTTATATCTCTAGAGGATCACAGGAAGTGTTAATCTCACACCAAAAAGGTAGTGAATCCACGTAATTAAATTCTACAAAAAAATCAACACAGGTTATTTAGGTCATACCATGCAATTTTGTGTCTCAGGTATATGGTAGTGGTTGCGAGCTGTTCTCTAAATGAGAATCGTATGGCTCTTCATATGCATAGAAGTCAATTGGCATATTACAGATTGATGTATGAAAGCACCATTGACTGCTAGGTCTTCAATCCTGTTGGGTTTCCTGGACCTGTTCCATCGCCGAGAGCCCTTACGATCAATGGCTAACCAGGGAAGGTATGATTGATGATGTTTGAAGTTGAAATACACAACAACATTAGTTTCTTCCCTTTATTGACCGTAGGTAGAAACTGATGGTGTTGTGCTTTCTATTTCAGATAAATTCAATGCACTAGGTATGCTCGCGGCTAATTGTGCAGTGTGTCGGCAGAATCACCATATCGTAACGCGCAGGTAGTGAAGGATAGACCAACTGCGAATGATCTGTATATTCTATTTGTCTGTGAAATTTATCTCTAATGTATGCGCAGGGAAAATAGTTCTTGGAACTCCTTCAAAAGTGTTTGTGCACGATAAGTGTCATGCGCCCATTTGACTACTTTTCGTTGTTTTTCAGACTGGGAGATCCTAGAGCAGCCTCACGGCATTTAATGGAGTTTTTTTTTGTGTGTGGTGGTCTGCTTCCCTTATTAGAATCTGATGATCTTTTTTGTTTTTTTTTTTCTTTTTTATCATTTTTCTATTATAGTAGCTGCTATCGAGCTGTTTTTTCGGGATTTTTTTTTTTGATCCTTCTCTTTCAGTAATGTCAAATCCAAGATCTTTACTTCGATTTCAGATTAGTTACTGTTGATCAAACACTCGACTTTTCAGGAAAAAAAAAGTGGATTGTATGAAGCAGGTACAGTTCAGTAATATAGTTTAAGAGATTCGTCTTTCTGGATTTGGTGAGAAAATGTGAAGGTTAATGTCTCAAATAGGTACTACTTCTCAATCTTCTCATTCCCAATACTTGAGTTTCATATGGATAAACATGATACATATGTAACTGGCATATCAACTGAGTTTTGTAGGTTATTTTGGTAGTAATGGTGGTGGCAATGATATATGTAGCTGAGTTTTCCACCAACCTCTCACCACCTCTCCACCAACCTCTGTGCAATGCTGTTTGATGTTGGGAGTTGTCAGACCATGATTGATCCAAGTAAGTGATCAATAGTTTAATATATGTACAGTTGCTGTACCAAATATTCATGAGTTTGTGTTTAATACTGAAATTGATTTGCAAATATCTTTGTTCATTGCTTAGTAATTCAAACGTCAGTATTTTTAAACATTGTCATCGATATCCAAGAATAAAAGAGAACCAGGATTTGATACCCATATAACAGTAGAATTGCTGGGCAACCAACGGATATCTTGAAAGCTAAATGGCAGAAATAGATAGAGTGGTAGCTTCCGATGCAACATTAATTAAGACTCCTAACTGAATTGAGTTAGTGTTTCAACATCTAATATCTATTGCTTTTAAAAGTACATGTAATGATATATCAATACTACCCCAATATCTGTTAGAACGAGAAAGAAGACACGATCAGTTATTTGTATGTTAGGGGCTCGGTAATTTGACGTTCTTCGTTACTGTTATGTGGCATTATTTCTCTATTAAGTTTTGTTGGCCAGGGCTACAACAGGAACAAATCCAATATAGCTCGCGCTTCTGTGCATTTCAATAGTTGGACCAAATACACTCTTTGGTGATGGTAGTGCAATTGTTGAAGAAAGGGTTGAGTTAGCAAATTGATGTGTTTGTTGTACTGTCAACCATAGAAGTCCGTGTTTAGTTTCATTGAGTGGTATTTCTAATGGGTTGATTTAGCAAATGGATGTGTTTGAGTTCAAGCATTAGAGCAACTCATTGAGAGGAATTAGGTCTAAGATACCATTCATTTAAGTTCCTGTAGATGTTGAGCAACACAGATCGTATGTTGTGTAGTTGATCTACGTACAATAGTAAATTATGTTTTGAAACCAAAACCTCGACTGTGAACATATTTTACTTTATGGGCTGTTTTACCCTCCTTTGTTCGATTGACGACTAGCTATATTGACAGGTAATTTAAAAGTGATTTGGTTATGTTGCTTGCAGTGGTATTTGTTATGTTTTAGAAAAATAAAAATATCCTTCATGTCTCCACTGGATTTGAGCAGAAGAGTAAAGAAGTAGAACCAAACAGTATCTGAAGAAGCTTATTAAAAACATGGATTCTGCTTTTGATCAGATTTGTCCCTTACAGTTGTAATACTTTATCATATTTGATTAGAAACTTGGTTTATGGGAAATGCAGCGTAAGAGAAACTGGAACCACACATCAGCACTCGACTTTGAATTCATAGGTATGTTCGATTCTATTGATTGTAAAAATATTGTCACTGCAAGATGCATACATAAGATTTTCAAGTATAGTTTTGTGAGTATAACTTAGCAGAGGCTTACAATGGTTTACATCAAAATATTTATAGGCATGGTTGGCACTATGTACTGTATAATATATTATTCGTGTAGTTAGCACTAATCTTCCTGTTATTTTATTGACACAATCGTCATGTCTTCTTCAATATGCAGGTTCCTGCTCCGTCTTAAAGTGGAAGAAAACATTGGTTCCACTTTTTTTGTAGATCTGAAAAGTGAGGGACAAAAGATGGTTCGCCATACTGCATCTGAACTCTTGAGCGGGTCAGAGGTAAATTAGGTTACTCTATCTATCCGTGTTCCATGGACATCATGAGTGTATCATTTGCTATCGATGAAAGTGTCAAATGATTGCTTAATTTAACAATACCATATTTTCTAGGATAATGCAGAAGAGGGGATGCTATTAGGCTTTTAGCAGATCTTGCAGCGACCGGTGGATTTACAGTCACCAGGCTCCACTACCATATTCTCCTTATCAAAGTTATACTCTCCCATTGTATTTCAAGAGGTAATGCACACAAGTGGGATAACTGATGGGATTTGATGGATTGAGAAGCCGTTACATATCCATTTAACGTTGTAGAAGATTTGCATTCTATTTTTCAGATTGTTATTTGTGAGCCTTGAGTACACTTATAGCAGAACTCTAAAAGTTGTGAATTAAATCTGTAATTTTTTAATTTGTTTAATACAAAGGTGGAAACAATATTTAATCATCTACTATTTTCTCACCCCACCATTACTTCTCTGCCTTAGTTACTGGGGTAAAGTTTATCATCTGATCTGATTACCTATAATTTTCATTTTTGTGAAGGATGTGCTGCTGCTGGCAGCTGTATATATCCTGGGTTATTTTTGTGTTTAAGCGCTAAGCTTTCCTTATTTAGCATAAGATGGGTTACATGGAAGAAAAATTATGGAATGCCAATAACGCTTGGTAAGTAAAAACAAGTGGAAGCCAAGAATCTTCTTAAGATTGAAGGGATATAGGTGCTTGGACTCGAGACGATTATGGATATGCTTTTAATTACCGATAGGTGCATTGACCCGGGTTTTGCCCGAAACATTTCGGCATAGGTTATTCCTTGGTTAAATGATGCCCCAGTTTACGCCATTGCGAAACAGCCCGTGCCGTTACGGCACGGGTCACTCCCTAGTTATCTTACAATTAGCTTAAGCAAGTCCAACCGACCGGCCTCATTAA
>JAJJMA010090461.1:0-19268 GCA_023529015.1 Papaver nudicaule
TTCTGTCCCTTTCATCCCTCCTCGTACATCCATAGTGAACAGCCTTAAGTTGTTCCCGTCCGCACATGGCTTGTGTGTCTTTAATAGTATATTTTTTTTTGATCGATCAAAAAAAAAAAATCATCGAGTATATTGATTTATGGAGAAATAATACATTTGCACCAAGATATATTAACCATCGTAAACACGCTTTGGCTTGGAGCAGCATTGTGCTATGCTGGGCAGCTAGCTCCCTTAGAAAAGAAAAGGCCATGGTACATAGTTTTTATCCTGAGTTGAGTTCCCATTATAGCCATCTGAGTACCGGCCGGGTGCCAATCCATTATCCATGTTGTGTTGATGCAATAAGTTTACTCTCATTGTTAGACTTGTAGATAGATCAAACACCAATTGTGTGCGTAATTAACAAAGTTATCATATTTTCCCCTCGCATGGTTAAGAAACCAACCCACCCAAGTGACGATTACAATGTATCTCTATTTGACTAGTAATATTGGTAGGATTAATCATCTCTGACTGGAAGATGTTTTTCTTTAATTTAATACAAGAAGAATAGATTAGATCATATATTGAAATTGGGGGTGCTTTCATGAATGAAACGAAAGAAATTATTTGCTTTATCTGGTAATTGCTTCACATATATATAAAATCAAATGGAATGAAATACTAGATGAAAAGAATAGTACCAGGTGCCAATCCATGTTAATGCAGTAAGTTTACTTTCTTTACTGAAAACAAAATTAAACCAGGCATAGATTACAAACGAAAATCACGATCGGGGGCATGAGTCTCCAGTGCATGGAGATTACATCATAAATTGGGATATGTTTATAATTCATTTATTTTGTTTGTTGGGTAATTTCTTCACATACATAAAATCAAATAATAACAAAGCTTAGTGATTTCAACAAATGGTAGATCTAACAGGAATGTAAGAGCCGTTATCATTAGGTCTTGCCTGTTAAGCGACTCTCATTTATCAACCCTCTGTTGCTCCAGCTCCATTATCTGATAACCAAGACATTTTAGTGCTACCCAAAGGTTGACATCGAGAGATCCATGCGTTTTTTTTTTTCCTTTTAAATGAGGAAAAATCATAACGCCAGAGAGTTAATTTCAAAACACCAAATTGTATGATACAACGTGTAGAATTTTGTGTACCAGTTTGATGCATTCTTTCTTTCAAATCAATACCAGGAAAATGAATCCCGGTGCTTCGAGCAATTCGACATAGAAAATTTGCCAAATATGTCGAGAACAAAATTAAATTACACGTAGAGATAGATTATTTAGGAGTACACACCACAAAATTATCATTTTTTCCCCTCTTATGGTTAAGAAATTAACACAAGTGATGTATTTTACATTCTTTGACAGCAAAAATCATGAAGCTAAGGTAAAAATAAAAGGGCAGTAAAAACTTCTCCAATTAAGCTACAAAAGTGACACGAATGACGAGCAACCTCATGGTCCTCCATGAATCTCAGTTCGTCCCAAACTAATTGGGTTAGTTATTATTGGCAGGATTATCGAAGATATTTTTGTTCAATGAAGTACTAGATTTAAGATTTTGCTACAACATTAAGCAACAAGGTAGAGATTTTGATGCAGTGCACAAAGATTTTAAGCAGTGATACTTGTTGACACTTCATTAGTAGACTAGTGATGGGATCTGGCAAAAGCAGTAAACATGTATCATACAGTCAACAAAATGTTGGAGTCGGTGACGCACATCCAGTTGATTTCAATAAGATGTTGGAGTCTCTGGTGCATCAAGGAAATAAAACTGGCAGAAAGCTGTCAAACGTGAACTTGAAGAGCAGATCCAATTAAAGAAACAATATATATTAAGAGTTTGAGAGGAAAAATCATAACGTCAAAGAACTGATTTAGTTGTTGGTGATGCTATTGAATTTGAACCACCACTTTCTTCTGCCATGATCTTGTTGCAGTTGAGCTGATAGATGGGTGGGATTTGTTTTTAGGGTTTGGGTTTCCTGCGCATGTGAGATGAGGGAGGCACAAATAATTGTGGGTAGGAATGGAAACCACGTACACTATATAAGCGGTTAGTTTAGGGTTTACATATTAACCGTTCATTTTTATCCTTTAATCTAATGGCTCAAATATATTCCGTGACAATGAGCAATACACTAGCATGTAGAGTCGTAGACTCTTCAAAGTGACCACTGACCACAGCATTGGCAATACACTTTGAGTGCAACGCCAAACTTTGTATGGTTTTTCAAGATTTTAGTCAAAGAAGACTTACACCATGGTGCTGCACGCATGCTCTTAGACCTCGTTCTCAAAGATAATAGATATGTATGTGGTACTTGAGCTAATTTTTAAAGTCTCGAGTTTGTTGGTCATTCATTTTTCCTGGTTAGTTCATTGGGAGGGGAGGCATGCGTACCATTACTAAATCCACCAAAATCGAGTAGTTTTTATCCTAAAATAGATAATTTCTTATTACTCCGTAAAAGTATTAGAATTTGCTTCAATCCTAAAATAGATATCGGGTCGGCGTCTTCGTTCAAGATGTTTACGATTTTTAAGCATTCTATTTCTTCTTGATCAACCAGCAAGTCGTGCCCTTCATGTACCGGGTGTCAATCCATGTTGATGCAATAAGTTTACTCTCATTATTGATAACAAAATAAATGAGACATAGAGATAGATTACACACCAATTTTATTACAGAATTATCATATTTTTTAATCCCTCTCATGGTTAAGAAATCAACCCAAGCACATAGATTCGCTAATGAAACTCACTAGATCCTTCAAAGTGGATCGCGAGGGCAGAGATTTAGAGGTGAAGAACATTTTTAGTGGCCTCGAAATCTGACATAAGGAAGTTGTCAAACTTATTTGAGACGATGTGACGAATATTGAGGAACTTGGGCGTGGGAAGAGAACTCTTATGCCAGTTAAGAAGAAAGTTTAGAGTCCTCTTGGGTTGTAAATTGTAAGCTGGGTTTGTTTTGATAGAATTTGTCTTACTCTTTGTTAGAGCTCTCACTACACCATATTTGGGGGGTAGCAACGGTGCTCATCTGTTGCTAAAAGTGTTAGTAACGGGGGCCGGCCGTTGCGATTCATGGTGTGACGAATTTTAGCAACGGTAATGTTGCCGTTGCGTCTCTCGGTTAGCAACGGATCTAGCAACGGAGCAGTTCGGTCGTTGCTAGATTTTGCCCGCAACGGAAAATTTTCCGTTGCTTAATTTTTCCCGCAACGACCTTTAATCCGTTTCTAATTTTAATCTCATGAAAAAAGTATCTGGAGTCTGAAGACATCAAGTAATCCAAATAAATCCTACAGTTCAGCCGCGAGCCGCATAAAAAAAATTACCTTTCTTGGTGGAGGAAGAACACTTAGCAAAGCTAGAGCAAGCTGCCAATGCTGGAATCCCTGGATTCTGACAACTTCCAGTGTTTTGATCGAGTAACGTTCGTTTGCCGTCCTCATCACACGAGACCTAATTGAGTCACAGTTTTGTTCCATAGTTACTTAAGAGAACATGATTACTCCTGCAAAGAATAAACATCAAAATCCAATTCATCACTTACTCCTGCAGATACACCCTCCTTGTTCAAGATGTTCAAAGTATCATTCAAAGCTTCTTCCTACGCATATTCCCAAACATAAATTAGGGCATTTCTTTCTTCCTTCCTTCCAGCATACCCAATATAGAAATCAGTACTACTAGTATAATTTTACCTTGAGCTCTTTTATGGTATCTGCAATTCCACCCAAACCTTTAAAATAGTATTGAGTTTTTGCTTTCTTTACAAGAAACGCTTCAGGAAAAGTTCCCACTCGCAGGATTAGTTTGGCATACCATACCAACGACACCTGCTGAATATATGCTCGAACTCTCTGTAGAAAATGAAACAGCATTGACACCCCTGGAAAACAATCAAAGGATTCAAAATGTGTTAATAAAAAACCTTTTTTCTACTTAAAACCGAACCAAAATATACAACACATAACTCACCCAGGATGGCAATCATTTGATCTCCATTTCAACTGCCCAAAAGATACATCCAGAGCTATAACCCGTTCCCGCAACTAATAACGACTGTCCAACCTTCTTTTTCTTCTGAAAACACATATAAATTTCATTCTCAAAAAGTTGCTAACTTTAAGACACCATGACCTAATAAAGTTAATCAGTGAGTTACTCACCTTTTTCTCTAGAGCAAACCATTTCATACAAGTATAATCAAGTGAAAGATGCCCTTTTCCTGATTCTTTGTATAACGATGTACCGTCGTTGGTCGTCTCCGCTGCAGTCGAGGCAATGTCTGCAAATTGTGTCTGGACTTGACCAGCTGCAGGAGCAAACCTGAAAATACAAAACCCCCCATTTACACATCTAACTAATACATACTCCAATTAACACCAGAAACCTCAGTTTTTGGGTCTAAGATTTTACCTTAATCCGACCATCTCCAGAACTAATTGCAAAGAAATCAGATGAAGGACTGAATGATGTCAAAAGATCTTTAATATTATGTGAAGAAGAACTCATATTCCTGCAACAAACAACAATTTTTTGAAGATTAATTCAAGCCCTAAAACCCCAAATATCAAAACCCAATCAATAAATCAAAGAAAAACTCAAAATCAAACTAGGGTTAGCACAGAGATGAACACCACTTCGATTTGAACCCTAAACATCTCAGATTTACCACAAACATGACGAACCCTAAATTTTTCTCTCCCGTAGCTTCTCTGAGATCGAAACTATAGATAATACAGATCGAGAAGAACATCTTCTTCTTCACCACCGACTTATGGTATCGATCTTTTAGGGTTTTTTTTTTTTCGATCAGATCGAAGAACAAGGATTAGCAAGTTGAGGTATTGAATCAGGTATTGATTCAGGGATTTGAAATTAGGTTTTAGCTTAGATCGAAGGAGGGTTTGAGAGAGACGAAGAGCTGCAGAAAGAGAGACGAAGGAGAAAGGGTTTGAGGAGAAAGAGGACTTAGGTTAGATCGATGGAGGACTTGGGTTATCTAAGCAGCCATGGCACACAATCATCCCACACACTTCATAGCTATGGGTGGGGAAATACTCTAGGCATAGCTGGTTTGGGCATAAATATCCTAAAAAGTGTGGGGAGGTGTTTTTTCCCGCACGCTTACTTCGCACGCGCAAAAAAATAGCAACGGAAATTCGCAACAGAAAACCTTCTGTTACGGAATTCCGCAACGGCCCAAAAATTTCGCAACGGCCCAAAAGAGTTGTTATTCCGCAACGGCAGCATTACCGTTGCTACTCAGTGTTGCTATTCGCCAAATATGGTGTAGTGTCTTTGTTGTTAAGCTTTAGTCTTGTTTGTAGCACTGTTTTGTGCATCTCTTTTCCTCTTTCATCAATAAAATCCAACATTTTTTTAGTAAAAAAGAAAGAGGGTAAAAAATCAAAATCATACCGTAAGAGTAAAAGGGAAGTAAAACCGATACGAATGTCGAGCAAGCATATGGTCTAATTAGCCTAAGCTAAGCTAAGCTATTGGTAATTCATTTTCACTAAAAAGGTTGCTAAATCGACTACTGTTGAGTAGTTGTATAGGATTAATCATCTCTTTTTGGAAGATGTTTTTGTTGGATTTGCTTCAATCCCAGTAGGACGGGTCATGAAGACCAAATCTCGATGCATCAAGCATATTGACAAGTGATCATAAGTGGATCTCTGACTCTCTGTACTAAACTTATATGAGCGTCTCTGGTACATGAAGAATAGATTAGATGGTAACAAGTTGGGGCATTTTTCATGAAAGAAACCCAAGGAAATAAAACTCTAATACCAAATACATATAAAATTAAATGGAATGAAATACGAGTACAAATTATTGAAGATATAGTACTGGGAGTACAAATCAACTAGCAAATTCCAATGGATTAACCTTGCAGATTGAGTTCATGTGCTTGTGAATCTTTAATTAAGAAAAATACATCATCTTCTAGGAAAAGCAGCACATATCGGTGGTCTCCTTGGCGGATTACCCATTACCAGAGAAGAGAAAAAGAGAAGATAACTGATTCTGAAAAAGATTACAAATCCGTTGGTAAAGAGGTTTCAACGTGGACTAGTGACCGATTTCAGGTGAAATGATAACTGGAATATTTACGGATTGAGAGGAAACATTATAACGATGCTTTAGTTGTTGGTGATGCTAGCAGACCACCATCACTTGCTTGTGCCATGATTTGGCGAGAGTTAACTGCTTGTTGTTGTTGTTTGTTTTTAGGGTTTCGTTTCCTACACAGCTGAGATGAGGGAGGCACAAATAAATGGGGCAGGAAAGAAACCTATATGACATATATAAGGGGTTGTGGATCTGCTAGTTTAGGGTTCAAGTATTTACCGTTGATTTTAAGTTTTAACTGAAGGAAGATGTGATGTGGAAGGTCAAGGGTAACTTTGACCACAAATCCTGCTATTCAACCCACGCAATGACAATCTTTAGTTCTTGTTGCGTGGTTCAATGGTTGCCCTAGATGGAGATGCCACAATCTCATGTATCGAGTCGCGTCTTCGTTCAATCTATGTCATTAGAGCAAAGACTATGGTGTCGGCAACTTCGTTCAATGTAGGTTATAGGAGAAAATCCTATGGCAGGTTGTTTTTAATCTCTGTCAAGGTCAATTTTCGGAGCTGTGGGCATCCGTTTGGTTCAGGGAAACCAATTTGTCAAATTAAGCTACATACAAACCAGCATAATGAGAAAATCCAATTAATGTGTCACCGACAGTGAACTGATTCAGTTGCGACAAACAGTATAGGAGTGCTGCTGCCAATAATGAACAAGCGTTGCCTTAGAGGCCGGCGCAGCATTGTCATCATCAACTTAAGCAATGATGACAATGTATCTCCGTTCATCTCATTTCATTTCATGACAAGAAAAAACAATAAACCTCTGACAATATATTTTCATTGATCATTTGCCATTTATGCAAAAAATATATTTTCATTGATAGGATTAATATTGGTACGTTATTCATCTCTAAGTGGAAGATGTTTTTCTTTGGTACATGAAGAATAGATTAGATCATAAATTGAAATTATTTATTTTGTACAATCATAAAAAATAAAATTAAAGGAAATACATGAAGAAAATAGTGGGAGTACAATCAACTAGCTAGCAAATTCCAAAGGATTAACCTTGCAGATTGAGTTCTTGTTCTTGTGCATGTCAAGTTGTCAACATTCAATCAAAAACAACATATTATTTGTTTCACATCCATCCTTGTTCTGCATCTTCTCCATCCAATGAACCACCAATCGTAGGAAATTGAAAAGGACATAACCAACCTTTAACATATCACTTGTCAGCTAAGAAGAAGAACTGATCCAAACCTTATCTAAAACTAAAATTAATTGATTGTGAAGAAAAATCATAACGCCAAATAGCTGCTATAGTTGTTGGTGATGTTATTGAGTTTGAACCACCACTTGTTTCTGCTGCAGCTGATAGATGAGAGTGAGCTGCTTGCTGCTATTGTTTGATTTCAGGGTAGGGTTTTCTCGCTTATTACACAAATGAGAATTGAGACGAGGGAGGCGCAAATACATTGTGGCAAGAAAGAAACTTATAGTACGAGCTAGATATGGGGTTATGGATCTGCTAGTATAGGGTTTAAGTTCAATCTAACGGCTCAAATATATTCACAAGGAAACACATGACAATATATTTCCACGCAATCATGACTTGAAAGTGAAACGGCTACTGCTAGGGGTTGAGAAAGTGTTAAATGGTCCTTACTGGGTTTTATTATGGGCCAAATCTTTACTGGACAAGATTAGACTCATTCGACAAAAACTATTGTAGACGAATTTAATTGAAAATGGTAGAAAGAACCCGAGAAGTTCGGCTCATTTACGGGTTATACTTTTGAGTCGAATGAACATTCGGCCCATTTCAAAAAACTGTCAATAAGCCGAATTTTCTTTCGAAAAATGGTAGATCTAACCAACAACATTCGGCTTACTGAGGGTATGAGCCGAATATAGGGAAGTACGCACTCGGTTAATTTGATAAATTGCATAATAAGCCGAATTAAAAAACAAAAAATGGTTGATTCTTGGATCTTCGAGAAATTTTGTTTGTCTTGTATCTTATTGATTCTTCCAGAGAGAACTTTCTTGTTGATTCTTAGATCTTCGAGAAATTTTGCTTGTCTTGCTTTCTCAAACCTTCAATAACCACTTTGATCAAATCTTCAGTAGTCTCTGGTTGATCGGCTTCCTTTCTTCTAGAGACAACGTAGTGCTGATTTTGACCATTACATAATACATTATCTAGTGACTCTAGCCAAATTACATAATACATTTCATCAATGAAAAAAGAAAAAACAAAGAAAAATACTGGGTATGACAGAACTTCACTTCAAATGATTAATTAACCTTGCAGATTTCAGTTCTTATATGCTTTTGAGTTTGTTGTTAAATCTTCCCATCACAAGAAGAACAACAAATTTTGAAAAAAATTAAAAATCTCAATGTTGTACCCCACCTTCATCAATAGGTATCCAACAACTCAGGAGGACTGGGAATGGTTACAAAAAAATTTAGGGTCTGAGAGGAAAAATCATAACGCTACTTGAGTTGTTGGTGATGATCGGACCACCAAAAACTCTCCCGAAATTTTGTTGTTGCCGTCGGTGATTAAATTTTGTTGTTGACCACCAAAAACTCTCCTGGAATCATAACGCTGTTGGAGATCTCATTCCTTGATCTAACGGATGTGACATAATTTAGGAATAATTGACCTAAGGATGTCTTATTTAGACCTTTATTTTGAAGAGCCTATATGCGTTAACATTAAACCTAGTAAACCATCTCCAACAGTGTTGTTTTAACCTTTAAGAAATCGATAAAATCTTAACCGTTTAATTTAATTTAAAGTAATTATTAAAGAAAATAAAATAAAATTGAGGGTCTTCTCGAAAGTCTAGTTAAGACTTTCTCTAACACCATTTCTAATCCATGTAATCACTCTTAAACTCAAAGACCCTACTACTGACGTTTCATTTTCCAAAATATTGGGTCTTAGATCTTAGATGGCAATAAAAATTACGACCTCCACCCACTGTTTGGAGATGCTCTTTATGTCTCCCTGATTCATTAAAATGAAAAAATTTCAAGGGATATACAATAAAACTAGGTATAAAGATATTTTTTACCATAATCCAAAATATTGAATAAAAGCTCAAAAATTTCGAGCGGCCTTCAGCTAGAGGTGTAAAACGTGCCGGCATGGCATGGCACATGGCACACGAAGGCGTGCTTTTACGTGCCATGTGCCGTGCTGTGTTGTGCCAACAATTTTAACGTGCTGTGCCGTGCTATGCTTTTTTAGTCAAAAGCAAAGCACGGCATGACACACGGGCATGGCACACGAATAAGCGTGCTGTGCCGTGCCGTGCTGTGCTAGCACACTAAATTTACGTCATCCTAAAAAAATATTTTTAAATATTTAAATAGCTTATAATCTTATAAATTATCAAGTTAATTATAATAAATTTTGAAAAAATTAATTAAAATTTTGTATTTAATATTATATATTGCATAATATACAACTTTATTAACAAAAAAAAAAACATAAGTTGAATTTTATGTGATAACAATTGTATCGTTGTTTGTTTTTCTATCAAATGAACAATAGACACATTTACAACATCAATTACATTTCTAAATATTTTTTTTATCACTTAATAAAATTAGATATTATGTATTGCCATAAATTTAATCAAAATAACAAAAATATAATGGTAATAACTAGGTAGATTTCATTTTTGTGTGAAATACACATGTAATGTAGTGCACTGTGCCGTGCTTTACACGTGTTGTGACGTGCTTTACACGTGCTGTGCCATGCTTAGCCGTGCCGCGTGCTGTGCTGTGCTTTATCGCGTGCTGTGCTGTGCCGCGTGCTTGTTCGTGCCGCGTGCTGTGCTGTGTCGTGCTGCCGATTAGTCAAGCACGGCACAGCACACTAAACTAGCGTGCTGTGCCTGTGTTGTGCTTTGTCGCGTGCCGTGTTGTGCTGTGCCCAAATTTTAGCGTGATGTGCTGTGCTATTAACGTGCTGGCATGGCAAAATTTACACCTCTACCTTCAGCCGCCATTTTTAATACCTTAAGTATCTTTTGCTACATGTATTTGTCCTCCCAAAAAAAAAAAAATCATAGATCCGCCAGTGCTCATCAGCATTTTCGGATCGAAATTTGAGACAAGATGTCATGATGCGAAACCATTTGCCGACAGACTTTGTTCTTCTCTTTGCGGAAATGACTTTTTCTTGGTTCTTCTCTTTGCCGAAAGGACGGTTTTGTTCTCTTTGCCGAAATAACTGTTTTGTTCTTTGTACTTTTCACACAAGGGGCTGGTGTTCGAATTAACCTATACCAACCAGTTTGATGCATTTTTGCAAATGATTACCCGGATGCAAGATTCTTAATGCTTCGAGCAATTCCAATAGACATAACGAACTAGCAATTCTGCCAATATGGTCCACTATGGACATGTTGATGCAATCTTTCTTTATAAAAATTTATAAAAAAATGAAAACAAACTTAACCTGGTAAAATTTGGTTGCATAATCTCAACATCCACTGATTGTTGTTTTGAGTTTTTGAAAAACGAAGAACACGAACAACAATCGGTGGATAAGGTTTTGTTTACTTTCATCTTTTGATCTATTTTGAAAGAAATGCAAATAGATTTGAAGTTTTCAATTTTTGTATTAGAGAAAATTAATTTTAACTAGCAAGAATAACTTAGTATATTCATTACTTTGACACCCCATAGTCCCTACCTTGGATGGGTTAATATGTCATGGGGCCAAATACTCCCTTATGGGGCCAAATTTAGCCAGAAAAGTTAAACCAGATGTAGGACAGATTACAGTCAGACGCACACCTAATTGTATTGCAAAGTTATCATTATTGAGAGTAAAAATCATGAAGCCAAGGTAAAGAGTAAGTGGGTAGGAACCCAACCTTGTGTGCTGTATTTGTTTGGTAATTGCTTCAAATGCATAATATTAAATGTACTAAAAGACATGAAGAAATAGTTGGAGTACACTCAAATTTACAAATGATTAACCTTGCAGATTGAGTTCCTATATGAACCTTCAAAATGATAACAAAACTTAGTGATGTTAAGAAATTGTAGATCTAACAGAGATCATGTAACAACCATCATCAGTAGGTAAATTTTCCTTATTGCAACTCTGTCCTTGCACAACTTCACTTTGCGAGTCTCTCAGTTTATGCTTGAGCTCCATTATCTGATAACCAAGTTAAAATTGACGAGAAAGAACGGGAACGATCCAGATTCGGAGACCTCAAAAATTTACAGTTGGAGAGGAAAAATCATAACGCTAGAGAGCTTCTTGATGCTATCGGAACACCATCACTTACTTCCGCCATGATTTTATTGCTGCTGAGCTGATAGATAAGAATGAGCTGCTTGCTGCTGTTGTTTGCAGGGTTAGTTTCCCCCCCCCCCCCCTCCCTTCTTACACGAATGAGGGAGGCGCAAACAAATGGGGGAAGGAAAGGAACCTATGCGACTTATATATACGGGGTTACGGATCTGCTATTTTAGGGTTTATGTCTTTACCTTTGATTTGATTTTTACTCTTTAATTAATCTAACGGCTCAAATATATTCCAAGGAAACCTGACAGTACCACAAGGTCGCTAAATCCACCAGAGTTGAGTAGTTTTTGGTAGGATAATTCCCAGTCAGAGATGCGTTTGTTCAACGCTCTGTAGAAGTTTTGCTTGAATCTTAGAACGGCCTAAAACGATTTATTACATATGCTCCAGCTCCTGCTTGTCGACGGCTAAGTACACAACTTTTGTAGATATTGAAGGCTAATCTTCAAGATTTTGATACGGTACGTGCAAGTAATTTTAAGCATTGGCAAAAGCTGTAGGCAAACACCAAAGTTGTCGCATGAAATTGAGACGGTGATGCACATCCAGTTGCAATCTTGCAGTGGTAGTTTTTTTATTTATTTAAGCCACTCCATTTACAAAATTACGGTGAACAATGAAATTAAGCGTACTAGTCGCGTTCTCATTTAGAAGATGCAAAAGAAATGTAGATCTCCCCTAATGGCTGCTAGGACCAATCTTTTAAATTTTTCTTTTTGGCTTATCTGCAGATTGAAATCTCAAAACCAGACAAGGAAAATTCGACAAAACTATAAGAACTAATAGTATACATGTACTTTTCATGAACATCCATATATATAAATTTCCGGCGAAAAAGAAAAAACCGAAAAGCATGTCTATATACCTAAGTGATCATAAGTTTTGCTCGATTCCATTTGAATGCAAAATAACCAATATGCATCTATCTATGATTTTGTTGAATTTGAACCACCACCACCAACCAAAAGCAGCTATTCGCGTTATGAACTTTCCTCTTAAAATGTGAATTTTTAGGTGTGTCGATACTCGGATCTATTAAGGCACACCAATAGATTTCTATGGGGTTCAACTGATGAGGTGAAAAAGATGAGTTGGGCTGGTTGGCATAAGATTTGCAAGTCTAGGAAGAAAGGAGGCTTGGGGTTAAAAATATTAAGGCACACCAACAGAGCATTAATGGCGAAATGGCACTAGAGGTATTATAAGGAGCCCAATGCATTATGGCGAAAGATCATCTGCGAGAAGATCTTTGTCTACAAACGAAAACATATGTCCATTGCAACCTTCTGATACAATTGGAAGAAGTTTTTGGCATGACATTGCCAAAACTAATGTTGATTTTTTCCTGTCATGCAGTTTGCAGGTAAACAGTGGTGCTAACATTAGTTTCTGGCATGATATTTGGACGGGCAGCTCAACATTAATCTCTAAATTTCCAAGACTATACAAGCTATGCATGCAGCAACATAGCTCTGTAAACGAGTTCTACAGAGAGGGCGAGATGGAGAAATGGCAATTTGAGTTTCGACGACGACTTAACGCAGCGGAGAGTATAGATCTTTTGGAGTTGAGACATACATTAAGGAATGTTACGTTGAACCTAAACCAGACTGACAGAATAGAAGGTGAGTACTCGGCAAAGAAGACGTACGATTTAATTCAAGGTGAAACTGAAGACAGTATCATTGCTAGCATCCTCAACTGTCCACTGGTTACACCAAAGGTGGAGTTTCTTGTATGGGCGATAATGCACAATTCAATTCCAACAAGGGCTTTGCTGTTACATAGAGGAGTTAAAATACAGACAGACATTTGCCTTATGTGCAACAAAGGTGTGGAGACAGACAACCATTTGTTTATCCATTGTGACGCAACAAATCAAATATGGAGCTATTTTCTTTCTACAGTTAACTTGACATGGGTCATGCCAGCAACTATTCAAGAATTGCTGGAGGTTTGGAGGACAGTTAAGTTGAAAGGTAAGCTAAGGCAGATTGCAGAACTACTTCCTTTCATCGTCATTTGGATCATCTGGAGGGAAAGGAATTCTAGGGTGCACGGAGGGCATTACAGAGATGTGGATGACTTAATAAGACAGGTGAAATAGACCATGCTGCTATGGTGCTCAGATAAGGATATTTTCAACGGTTACTTAGCAAATCAAGTCTTGTTTCAATGGGAGGATGTTATCAAACAATTCTAGTCATTTCCATTCTATAATCTTGGGGGCTTCAGGCCATATTTTGTAAATATTCACTGTACATTCCCTCTTTTATCTCCAATATATCTTTTTTACTTCAAAAAAAAATACTCGGATCTATTTTTTTCAGCCATTCTTTTGTCTTCCTATCAAGATGTTAAAATCTATTTTTGCTTTGTTCGGAAATTAAGATTCATTATCTGCATAAAAGATACATATTCTTCATAGAAGAATTATAGATTCACGATCTTTCTAGATGAAGGATGTTTAAATATGTAACAGGTGACTCGGTCTTTTAAAACAAATTTAAATTTTAGCCGTCCTATAGGACCTGGCTTAGTTCTATTGGGTCCATATGACCCAATTTCTGCACTAAACGGGCTGATCTCAGCCCGCTTAGCGTTCGCTTTCATTAGCTTCCTCAAATGATGGACTATATCTATATGTGTATCGGTATCATCTGGGGAAGGTGGTTTTTCCTCAGTCCATAATGGCACTAAATTTGTTTATATTTTCTGAACTCTTTGGTTGACGGAGTACGTCTACCCTTGACAAAGAAAACATGGGAATATATTTTCACGAGGTTGCTAAATTCAACGCTCTATCGAAGTTTTACTTGAATCCTAGAACGGCATAAAACGATTTGATTATTATTAATATGCTCCCGCTCGTTGATGGTTCAGTACACAACTTTTGTAAATACTTATTTTTTTTCCTGAAAATTTACTTTTGTAAATATTAAAGGCTAATCTTATAAATTTTTGATGCGGTGCAAATAATTAATGTCAAACATATTGACACTTCATTAGTGGCGAAAGCAGTAGACAAACACCCAAAATTGTATCAATGTACGTGGTAGCTAATATCCACACACAGCTCCAAACTTGCAATGCTAGATTTTTTTTAAGAAGCTTGATTTACAGATTACGGTGAACAATGAAACTGTGCGTAGACTATTGTCTACTGTAGTCGATGACTGTACGTACTATAACAAAATTGTGAGAAATAATCGGTGAAATATTTCCCACCAAATTGTTTATTCAGTTTTCTCAACTGTAGATAAGCCACTTTAGTACAATCCATACCAAATTAATCAAATATCATAAAAAAGGTTGCTAACTCGACAGCAAATTCTGCTTTTCAACCTTGGCAATGACAATCTTAATTTAGTTCTACTTGGACGGTTGCCCTAGATGGCACCAATCAGAGCAGGCTTTGGTATTTGGCTCTGATTTTCAGCATGCTTACTTATTTTTAACATTCTAATTAGCATCTGAGTATATATTATTTATGCAGAACTACATTTGCACAAGATTAACCATCATACATAGGCTTTGGCAAGGAGCGTTGTGCTAGGAGGAATTCCCATTAGGGTGCCAATCCATGTTGATGCAATAAGTTCACTCTCATCATTGAAAAAAACAAAACAAAACAAAATTAAATCAAATGTAGATATAGATTACACACCAAATGTATAATCCGAGTCTCTGATATAGATCATAAATTGGGTATTTTCAGGTAATTGCTTCTAATGCATAAAATTAAATCTAACAACATACATGAAGCAACAGTGGAAATACAAACAAATTACAAATGATTAACCTTACAGATTAAGTTCCTATAGAACCTTGAAAATGTAAATTTCAAGAAAAGGTAGATCTAATAGGGATGTAAAAACCATCATTGGTATTGCTTTACAGCAGCTTCTGTTAGTGGCTTCCATTAGTTGAGTCTCCGTCTCCAGCTCCATTATCTGATAGCTAAAGTTACGGAACGTTGAGATTGACAGATCAGGAGTGGGAAAAAACAAAAATTTACCAATTGAGAAGAAAAATCATAACACTAATTAGTTCTTTAGTTGTTGGTGATGCTATCGGACAACCATCACTTGCTTCTGCCATGATTTTACTGTTGTTTGATTTCTGGGGTTAGGGTTTGTTTCCCTTCTTACACAGACGATATGAGGAGGGAGGCGCAAATAAAATGAGACAGGGAAGAAACCTATACGACTTATATAAGGGCTTACTTATGGGTCTGCTAGTTTAGAGTTTAAGTATACACCATTGATTTCATTTTTACCCTTTAATCTAACAGCCTAAATTTATTCTATGACTGGCCATATGTGCAATACTAGTATGATGACTCTAAGAAGTGAGACTAAGCGGGCTGATCTTAGCCCGCTTAGGGAAAGAGGTTTTTCCTCTGTCCATAATGTTATAATGGCACCGAATTTGTTTATATTTCCAAACCCTTTGGTTGACGGAGTACGCTCTGTCCATAATAAAGAAAACATGGCAATATATTTTTACTTGTTTGCTGAACTCAATGCTCTGTAGAAGTTTTACTTTATTCAATATGCTCCTGCTCGTCGATGGTTCAGTACACAACTTCTGTATTTATTGAAGGCTAGTCTTATACAATTTGATGCGGTGCAAATAATGTCAAGCATTGACACTTCATTCGTGGCGAAAGCAGTAGGCAGACAACGAAAGTTGTATCAATATGTACGTGGTTGCAAACTTGCATTAGTAGATTTTTCTTAAGGCGCTTGATTTACAAATCACGGTGAACAATGAAATTGTGCGTGCTAATTTACATGGTTGTGATCTCAATTTATCGAATAACAAAGAAATCAGAAGTTGAATATTTGGCTGCACTCAATGCTTATATATAGTGTAAATTTGAAAGTCCAAATAAAAGAATCTCCATTAATACGATTCGGCGTAGTAAAAAGTTTACTAACTTGACAACAAATTCTGGTTTTCAACCTTCGCAATGGCAATCTTCATTTCTTGCTTGGTAGTTTCCCCAGATGGAGATGCCACTATATATATCTCATGCCAATCAGAACTAGCAGCTCTTGGAGTTGAGTCTGATGAATATTGTTGCTGCTGGTAGAATTGATGTATCGAGTTGGCCACTTCAATCAATCCATGTTATTATACAATAAATCTTTAAGGACCGAGGGTTTTGACACCCATTTTTGACCGACTATCACAAAACCCTCGGTCCTTCTAGAACTATTGGTTATTATATATGAGTGCATATTCGACCCTCAAATACGAGACAGACAGAATTGCACCTCAGCTAACCCCCGTTGGTTGAATCCAATTTTGTACAGACTCCTTACGTGCTAACAATTGATCCTACTGCCCATACGCTAAGAATCTCATAAATAACCAAACTCTGAAATCACAGCTAATTAATTTAAGAGCAGAATTTATAGTTTGCCAAATAGTCAAGGTCAAACTTGTGATCAGTCAGCTGTAAATTTTTGTTCACATTAAAGAGTACATACTTGGAAGTCAAAAGAAGATGTAAATACAGATACTTCGATTAGACAGGAGAGGAAGGAAGTGTATAAATAGGGGTACATGACCCAATCGAGAGACACAAAAAGAAAACAAAGCCCGAACGGAGCCGAGAAAACTCAGAAAAGAAGACGTTATACGGGAGAGGAATTTGCATAAGGACCATAAGGTTAAGATATAAAAATCTCTTCCCTTAACAATCGCGTTTCAACTATCTCACTCACAGCTAACTTATTGTGGTTACAGACAAGAATTGATAGAAGAAGGACAACTGAATTCATTACAGAGAAAAGAGTTACAGACAGAAATATAAAGCAAAACATAAGCGGTGGAAAATAGCCAGCTATGGACAGGCTGTACACCAGCTGTACATTGACCCAATCTCTAACGTACATGTCAGAAGCATGAGTAGAGACAGTACACGTAAGCAAGTAACAGAAAACAGTAAAAACAGATAACAGACTGTTACAAATAAAGAGGTGTAAGAGAGGTGTAAACTGTATTCCTATTACTCCCCCGCAAGCAAATGTGGACTTAGCACATGAAGCTTGGTCTTCAGAAAATCAAATCTGGGTGTTGCCAAACCCTTAGTAAAGACATCTGCAATTTGAGCATCAGAGGCTATGTACTGAACACTGACATGTTTGTTCTTTACCAATTCTCTGACAAAGTGAAAATCAACTGCCAGATGCTTCATTCTAGTATGAAATAGAGGATTTGAAGCCAAAGCAATGGAACTTTTGTTATCACAAAGAATAACAGGAGCTTGAGGAAGAAAAAGATGAAGATCCCTAAGAAGAGAACATAGCCAGATAACCTCTGCAGCTGTGTTGGCTAAAGCTTTGTACTCTGCTTCAGTTGAAGACCTAGCAATTGTAGGCTGCTTCTTAGCAGACCATGAAATTGGATTGCCACCAAAGAAAACACAATATCCACCTGTAGATTTTCTGTCATCAGGATGACCAGCCCAATCTGCATCAGTATATCCTGTCAAAGCTTGAAAACCTTTTTGAAAGAATAAACCATAACCAATTGTGCCTTTCACATATCTGAGTATCCTTTTAACTGCAGTCCAATGAGCTGTAGTTGGAGAGTGCATAAACTGACAGACTTGATTAACAGAGAAACAAATTTCAGGTCTTGTCCATGCTAAATACTGAAGAGCACCTACCACACTTCTATACTCTGTTGGATTGCTTAGCAATTCACCATCATCTTTACTAAGTTTAAAATTTGCTGGACAAGGTGTAGAACAAGGCTTTATCCCATCCAGATTAACCTTTTGAAGTAATTCTGCAGCATATTTACTTTGAGACAACAAAATTCCATCATTTACCCTCTTGACTTCAAGACCCAAAAAATAGTGCAGTTCTCCTAAATCCTTGACTGGAAATTTAGCCTGCAACTTCTTTATAATAGTGTCACAAAAAACTGCAGAACTTCCAGTGATAATAATATCATCTACATACACTAAAATGATGGTAAGCTGACCTCCTGATTTATGAACAAATAATGAAGAATCTGCTAGAGAGGGTTTAAACTCCAATTCAAGAAGAGAATCAGCTAGCTTCTCATACCATGCTCTTGGAGCCTGCTTTAACCCATATAATGACTTTTGCAATTTGCAGACATATTCAGGATGCTCAGCATCTACATATCCTGGTGGCTGCTTCATATACACAACTTCTTTTAAGTCTCCATGCAAAAATGCATTACTAACATCCAGCTGCTTTAGAGGCCAATTATTGTTAACAGCCAAAGAAAGAACAAGCCTGATTGTTGTTGGCTTGACAACAGGACTAAATGTCTCTGTGTAGTCATCACCTTCTCTCTGAGTGAAGCCCTTAGCAACTAATCTAGACTTACATCTGTCAAACTGCCCATCAGCATGCTCTTTTACTCTATAGACCCACTTACAATCAATCACATTGTAAGAAGGATGTGGTGGAACTTTAACCCATGTTCTAGCCTTCTCTAATGCATCATGTTCTTTATCCATAGATTTAGCCCAAACAGGTATCCTTAAAGCTTGCTTGTAAGATGTAGGAATAGCAGGTTTATCATAACAAACAAAAGCAGCAGGTAAAGGGTATTTAGTGGAAAAATATGACTTTGGCTTATAAATTCCACTCTTACCCCTAGTTTGCATAGAGTGAGTGTTATCTGAAGTAGACTTATCTGAAGTAATTGACTGAATAACATCAGTATTAGAAGATACAGGTTCAGAGATACCTGATGAAGTAGCAGAATTCTCTGATGCAGAATGATGACAAATGTTCAAAAAGTCTTCAGAG
>JAJJMA010090469.1:0-12101 GCA_023529015.1 Papaver nudicaule
AATTGAAATTCCTTTTTAGATTTATCTGCCAAGTGTTTTGTTGGCTCAAAAACACTTCAAGATAGGAATCCAACAGACCAGAGATAATCTTATCTTATTGACTCATTGAGGATCGTTAGATGGAACACAAAAGGTATTTATGTTTTACACAAGTCCATCTAAGAGATAAAGGAGTTTGGAATTTGACTCAGAGTGAAATTCTAAAAGAATATACTCTTAATTCGACTACCAGTGAAATCTCCATGTCAGGTTCACGTACTGGTACGTGAACAAATAGGACACAGGAAAATTTCAGGCTCTGGTACGCAAACCGGTTCGGGAACCGCCTGCTGGTCAAATTAGGTCAAATCCAGATTCCGCTGGAAGTACTGGGCTGAGCCAGAACTTAGACGTGAGAACGTCCTCAGCTGTGATCCACAGGCTCTTTGCTCAAGAGTACTCCTTTAGATTCATCCATATCCAACATAACAGTTTGCAAGCAAACCATTGTAATGGACATATGGCGTCGAATCTATCTCATGCATTCTTTATTCACAGTATTCGTGGGATCAAATACTGGTCATGACATAAAGCCATGTTACACAAGAACACGATCTCAATCGCTACATTACTACTAAAGTAGTCGACTATATTTCGAAAGAATAGAGAAAGTAGAAATAGAAGAATATCCATAAAGTCATAACTCCTACTAACCTTTTTTCGATGAAGAATAATTGATGTCTTCTTTGTCTTCACAGTCTTCGTCTTCAAGGTCTCTACTACTCTGTCTATATCCCATTTCCGAAATCTAAACTCTAGTAGGCTAAATCAAGAATTGAATTTTGACACCTAAAACTGACAACTAGCTTGACATACCAACGCTAGTGGGTTTGACCGGACAATGCCCTAACAGTTCTTTTCATGATAACATTATTAGTGATCTTATAGAACCTTGTATAACTGACGAAGACAATAGCAATCTTATGAAAATTCCAGATTCAGATGAAATTAAAAATTCTCTAAGTAGTATGAACCAACGGGGTTCTCCTGGACCGGATGGTTTCCCTCTGGGTTGCTTCAAGAATAATTGGAATATTATTGGTCAAGATTTGGTAATATGGTTCAAGACTCTTTTTAGATCAAAACATATCCTAAAGTCTTTAAACTATACATTCGTCACCTTGATCCCAAAAGTCCAAAATCTTTCTTCTCCATCGGATTTTAGACCCATTAGTTTAAGTAATACGATTTATAAGTTAATATCAAAAATCCTTGTTGAAAAAGGAGGGGAACCAAAATACAACCAGCTTTTTGTTTGGGCTCGTGAGTCTTATGGTAAGATATGGACGATCTCAAAAATCAATATCCAAATCTGTTAACAGGAGTAGGATCACAAGTGATCAGTCCAACTCAAGAAAAGTCTTGGCAAATCCCCTTGATGTATTATAGACTTACTCGACGGTTACGAATAACGTACTTCTTGTGTTGCTTTAATTATATAATTAGAGATATAATGCGGAAAGTAAAAGCACACAAGACACCAGAGATTTTTTTAACGAGGAAACTACGACCTGTAGAAAAACCTCGGGACCTCGTCCAGATTGAACACCACGCAGTACTAACTGTCTATAAACGCTAGCCTACTATAAGACTTCGGTCTGGGATGTAGCAGAGACCAACTCTAGCCCTCCAATAGAATTGGCTACTGTCGCACTCCTTACGTCTCTTGGATCCGCAAGACCCAACGCAATTGATTCCCTAGTTGACGTCCTTTACAGGCCTAGGAGTTGGTTTAACCGATGTTAAAGGCTTATGTCAACAATACCGGCTTTGCAACCTTAATTACTGACTGTATGTTTCGAACTCTCCTCTTCAGTGTAACATACGTAAGTTGACTTCCTTCGGATTAATCTTCTTTACAAGCGGGGGCTGACAAGTAAACTGAGTAAACTATGCCCAACTTGTCTCTACCTCAGCTGTGAAAACAGTCACTTAAGAAACTTACACAACTGGAGCTAACTAGGTCTTACAACACCGTGTGCAGTCGTACGTTGCTTCCTTCAACCTTGTATGTAACATATCAGTTCTTGAATGGCCTTATTGCAGAAGAGAAGGACCGTATAATACACAAGAACGTGATCTGGTTACCAAGGTTACAGGTTAATGTGGTAACAACCCCAAAGGTACGTTATCGCCTACCTGTGCTTCCCAACTCTCAAGCGAAGTCTTTATAGTCGTTAGGTAAATCCCACAGAAGAACTGCTACCTAATAGAGGATGAGTACCACAACAAGGTTACACCGAAGTGCAAAGAGTTTACGATCAATTCCACAGAGAAACTTCATGTATGCTTGATGCTTGTGGTTTTCGTTCTTTAATCCTCTATTTATAGCTCTTAATAAGATGGGTTTCTTTGAGATAAAGCAACAAATTTCTTAACCTACAAGTTAGCAAGTGCCCGTGTAAAACGTGCTCGTTACTTGACTTGCACACAAAGAAACCCTAGGTTAATCTCAATTGGAATTCTTTTAACATTTATCTGCCAAGTGGTTTGTTAGCTCTTAACCACTTCAAGATAGAAATCCAATGACCATGAGAACACCTTTATCTTATTGACTCATTAAGATTCGTTAGATGGACCACAAAATATATTTTGTGATAAACCAAGTACAACTAAGAGATAAGGAGTTAGTTGTTTAACCCGCGTGAAAATCCCAGAAAATATTCACTCGGATAGTTTGTGAACCGTCCATCTGAATTCCGACCAAATACTTCGTATATGTGGTTCACGTACATGTACATGTACAGATTGATGTTTTGGAACTCAGGAGTGAAATCTGGAGTCACTGTTCACGAACCGGTTCGTGAACCATCGTCACTCGGATTAGGGTTTAAAATGGATATGCTGGAAGTTCTGGGATGGGCTAGTACTTAGACGTGTGAGACGCCCTCATCTATGATCCATGGACTCTCTAGAGTACTCCTTTAGATTCACCTAGATTCCTACATGTGATTTGCAAGCAAACCATTGCTACGAAAAATGTATTGAATCTATCTTATGTACCTTGTAACCTTAGTATGGTGGGAACATATACCAACATAACTCATGGTTATTGAAACAAGAGTACAAATCTCAATCGTTATATCTCTACTAAAGTAGCCTACTATTTCGAAAGATGGAATAAGTAGAATAGAAGAAATTCCATATAAAGTCATAAATCCTACTAACCTTTTATCGATGAAGAATATTTGATGTCTTCTTTGTAAATGCAGTCTTCGTCTTCAAGGTCTCTACTACTTCGTCTATATCCCAATTCCGAAATCGAAACTATAGTAGACTAAATCAAGAATTGTGCTTTGACACCTAAAACTGACAACTAGCTTGACATACCATTGCCAGTGGGTTTGACCGGACAATGCCCTAACAATCTCCCCCTTTATCAATTTTAGTGACAAAACCAATATATAACATATGGATTCAAAAAAGATATTATAATGAAGATCCAACCCTGATGCATCTTAATTTCTTGAATTCTTCAACTTTTCCTTTGAGTCTTCATGTGTTCGTCTAACTTTTGTTGAAAAAACCGAATGCAGACACTACAACACCTGACAAAAACCTGTCTACGGATTTTGCATGTGTCAATATGCTAACTCACATGTTGATTGTGCATAGAGTAAGAATCAGAGCAACTTTAAAGTCTGTGTACCAAAACTTATAAGACAATGTCACCATTTTCCATGGTAGCTTCTTCCATATTCTGATTGTTGTAAGCATAATAACAGGCAATTTCGGTTTCTCTTCCTTTGATACAAGGAAGATCTACACCTTCTTCTATCAGAACTCTCTTCTTCTTACTTCCTGTCATGCTATACTTCCCATTATTTCAGAGTAAAATAGCAGAGTAACACTTGAATGAATTAATCTTTCAGGTATTGTGGAATTTATATGTTTACAATACCAAAGAAGGATTGACTCAAATATCCAAGAGTCCCATCAGGTTTGCGTTTAACTTTTGAGTATTTTCGAAAAGAGTAATCTCATTTTCGTGAAGAGAATATGATGCCAGCTGGTGGATAGACGCTGCTTATCGCACATAAAATACCTTTTGCGGTTCGCGAACCGGTTGGGTCTGAATACATGTCATTCTTTTCGTACTCAACAGTCCATATTTACGGACTTATTGTTTTCTGTAGTATGGAAAGTCCATAGGTTCCTCAATACAGTTTGTCATGATGGAGAACCATTAGACACTTAGAAAATATTTCCAAGTGGTGCTGAATAGATCAGAGAGTTAACCCTGATTTAGAGAACTCCTTATTTTTCAGTACTAAAATAAGGATGTTATTTTAACACTAGAATTTAGTGTTATGGTGAGTCCCTTGAAACCCATCATTTTTATGCCATTGTCTCGACTTTCTAGATGATTTTCCTTTTAAATTGTCATAGAAGTTACTGTCATCATAATATGACTCAGAATGGAGGGACTTTCAAATCTCTTTCTTTGGAATTTGTTTCTATGCTTACGCACGACGAAATCAGACAACACCTTGTTTAACTCTTCTTGAGTAACCATGTCATCAAGGATTGAGACTGGTCTCTTAGTAGAGTGGTCGTCCTATTTGGAGATCTTTCTCATGGCGATTTTGATGTAGTCATCTTAGTCCACTGTTGATCATTATGTCTTCGGTTTTCAGTAATAGTTCTACCATGTTTTATGGGTGAAGGAGATCTCTTGGAGGCTTTATTTCTAGGGATCACCCATGGATTAGGCCTGCAGAGTTAAGACACGTTTTTTAAAACCAGGTTTAACGCGTGTTGCAGTTAATCAATCTGTTTATCCTTCTTTTGACTATTACAATTTTTTTGTAGGTGTCCTCTCTTTTTACAGATTCGACATGTTATCTCATGTCTTTTCGCACCTCTTTGTACATTCTTCTTGTCATTATTATCATCTGAGGAATCAGATAATATGGTCACTACATTAGTGGTGACTAAGGTTTCACCTTTGTTTTACCTGTGGTTTTAGAAGATGCTACTGCTACTTCTGATGCAGATGAGACACTCGGAGTGTGCGGATTTGTGTCTTACTTCTTGTAGAAGCCTTTTCTATTTTACCACGGTTTTTAGAAAAAGCCGTTAGTTTCAGATTTTCTTCTTCAAGCGTTCTGCATCTTTTTTGAGCATTTGGTAAGTGATTTTCCACATCCCTTTTATTGATGAGGATCTGTTGTATCTCCAAATCGCGTTCTTCCGTAATTTGTTGTTCACGATTTTGACTCAGAGTAAGATCAGAATCTAAAGAGAGAATTCTCTCTTTTGACTCTCTGAGTTCTTGAACAACAATATCCATTTTATGGAGTTATTGTTCTAGGAGTTCTGACAATGAGCATTCACACGTGAGTGCATCATTGAGATCACTTAGACTTTGAACAGATTTTTCTCCCAGAGAAACATATTTCTCTTAGACTTTTATGAGATTACCAAATTCTTCTCGATCTGTTGAGAGACAGATGGAGTGGATTTTTTTGGGGCAGATAATCCTAATGACCTTGAGTAGTCAAAGCCTAATCCTTTTATTATGACGTTTTTTTATGAACCTTGATAAACACAGACAATTACGTCTTTTATGTGTTCACCTGCTCTAATACCAATTGAAAAAACATGGGTACCGAAATACAAGCAACTTTTCGCTTGGGCTCGTTAGACTTATGGTAAGATATGGACGATCTCAAAAATCAATATCTAAATCTGTTAACCGGAGTAGGATCACAAGTGATCAGTCCAACTCAAGACAAGTCTTGGCAAATCCCCTGGATGGATTATGGACTTGCTCGACGGTTACGAATAACGTACTTATTGTGTTGCTTTAATTATATAATCAGAGATATAATGCGGAAAGTAAAAGCACACAAGACACCAAAGATTTTTTTAACGAGGAAACTATGACCTGTAGAAAAACCTCGAGACCTCGTCCAGATTGAACACCACACAGTACTAACTGTCTACAAACTTTAGCCTACTATAAGACTTCAGTCTGGGATGTAGCAAAGACCAACTCTAGCCCTCCAAGCGAATTGGCTACTGTCGCACTCCTTACGTCTCTTGGATCCTGCAAGACCCTACGCACTTGATACCCCTAGATGACGTCCGTTACATGCCTAGGAGTTGCTTCAACCGCTGTTAAGGCTTATGTCAACAATAACGGCTTTGCAACCTTAATTGCTGACTGTATGTTTCGAACTGTCCTCTTCAATTTAACATACGTAAGTTGACTTCCTTCGGATTGCTCCAGGTCATACGGAAATCTACTTTACAAGCGGGGGCTGACAAGTAAACCGAGTAAACTATACCCAACTAGTCTCTACCTCAGCTGTGAAAAGAATCACTTAATAAACTTACACAACTGGAGCTAACTAGGTCTTACAACACCGTGTGCAGCCGTACGTTTCTTCCTTCAACCTTGTATGTAACGTATCAGTTCTTGAATGGCCTTATTGCAGAAGAGAAGGACCGTATAATACACAAGAACGTGATCGGGTTACCAAGGTTACAGGTTAATGTGATAACCACCCCAAAGGTACGTTATCGCCTACCTGTGCTTTCCAACTCTCAAGAGAAGTCTTTATAGTCGTTAGGTAAATCCCACAGAGGAACTGCTACCTAATAGAGGATGAGTTCCACAACAAGCTTACACCGAAGTGCAAAGAGTTTACGATCAATTCCACAGAGAAACTTCACGTATGCTTGATGGTTTTGGTTTTCGTTCTTTAATCATCTATTTATATCTCTCAATAAGATAGGTTGCTTTGAGATAAAGCAACAGACCTACAAGTTAGCAAGTGCCCGTGTAAAACTTGCCCGTTACTTGACTTGCACACAAAGAAACCCTAGGTTAATCTCAAATGGAATTCTTTTAACATTTATCTGCCAAGTGGTTTGTTAGCTCTTAACCACTTCAATATAGAAATCCAATGACCATGAGAACACCTTTATCTTATTGACTCATTGAGATATTAGATGGACCACATAAGGTATTTCGTGATAAACCAAGTCCAACTAAGAGATAAGGAGTTAGCTGTTTAACCCACGTGAAAATCCCAGAGAATATTCACTCGGACAGTTCGTGAACCGTCCATCTGAATTCCGACCAAATACATCGAATCTGTGGTTCACGTACATGTACGTGTACATATTGACGTTTTGGAACTCAGGAGTAAAATCTGGAGTCACTGTTCACGAACCGGTTCGTGAACCGTCGTCACTCAGATTAGGGTTTAAACTAGATCCGCTGGAAGTTCTGGCCTGGGCCAGTACTTAGACGTGTGAGACGCCCTCAGCTATAATCCATGGACTCTGCTCTAGCGTACTCCTTTAGATTCACCTAGATTCCCACATGTGATTTTCAAGCAAACCATTGCTACGGAAAATGTATTGAATCTACCTCATGTACCTTGTAACCTTAGTATGGTGGGAACACATACCAACATAACTCATAGTTATGTAGACAAGAGTACAAATCTCAATTGCTATATCTCTACTAAATTAGCCGACTATTTTGAAAGATAGAATAAGTAGAATATAAGACATTCCATATAAAGTCATAATTCCTACTAACCTTTTGTCGATGAAGAATATTTGATGTGTTCTTTGTAAACACAGTCTTTGTCTTCAAGGTCTCTACAAATTCGTCTATATTCCAATTCCGAAATCTAAACTATAGTAGACTAAATCAAGAATTGTGTTTTGACACCTAAAACTGAGAACTAGCTTGACATACCAACGCCAGTGGGTTTGACCGGACAATGCCCCAACACTTGCAAATAGAATGAAACCATTTCTAGATAGAAATGTCTCATTCAACCAGTCTGCCTTTATTTTAGGCAGGCAGATAACGGATAATATAATAATAGCTCATGAATTACTTCATACTATGAAAACTTCTAAAAACAAAAATGGTTTTCTTGCCCTAAAAATTGACCTTTCTAAGGCCTTCGACAGAGTTAAATGTACTTTCATTAAAAAAAATCTCTTTTTCTTTGGCTTTTCTGTGGACTGGCGTCAACTAATTATGCAGTGCATCACCACTACCTCCTTCTCTGTTCTCTTAAATGGGTTCCCTGGTGAACCATTTAAGGTGGAAAGAGCTCTCCAGCAAGGAGATCCTCTTTCGCCTTATATCTTCATTTTGGTTATGGAAATTCTTTCCTGTCTTATGTTTAAGGGTAAGAATGAAGGCCATATCTTGGGCATTAAAGTGAGTAGAAATTCCCTAGCCATATCCCATTTTTTCTTTGCAGACGATTGTTTCCTTTTTTTATAAAAGCTAACATTAAAGAGGCAAAGAACTTGATGGAAATTCTTAGAGTTTTTGGGGAATGACAGGTCAAGTCATTAATCTTCAAAAATATGGGGTTTATTTCTCTCCTAAGCTTCATAATAAACACTGTAGAATTATCGCTTGAGTTTTCAAAGTTAAAAGAATTTCAAAAAATGACAGATATTTAAGAACCCCTCTCTTCTTCGATAGGATAAGAACTAATAATTTTGAGCATCTTCTTAATAGATATTATAACTCTCTTCAAGGTTGGAAGAATAAGCTATTAGCTCAAGCTGGTAGAACTGTTCTAATCAATTCATATCTAAGTTCTTATCCAACTTACCAAATGCAATGCCTTTACTTCCATAAAGAAACCCTTAACATGATTAAAAACTTGCAACGGGACTTCTGGTGGAGTAAAAAGATCCTGCCCAATATATTTATACAAAATCATGGGATAATATTTGTACTAGTAAAGATGCTGGAGGGTTAGGAATTGGAAACCCTCATAAACAAAATCTCTCTCTGCTAACTAGATTAGCATGGAGAATGCTAAATAATCCTAACCAACTTTGGGTTACTGTACTTCGATGTAAATATTTTTCCAATTCTAATCCTCTAAAAAAGTCTAGGAAGTACAACAAATCATGGATTTGGTTTAGTATCAGAAAAGAGCTTAAAATTATTAAGCGTAATCATGTTTGGCTGGTTAATAATGATTCAGCTATAGATATATGGGATGATTTTGGCTGCCAGATCAGGAAGCGCTTCATTTTCTAATTCTTATTGGTGATAACACTCTCATGAGAGTTGATCAACTCATGAACCCTAGTGGTGAATGGGAGCTGGGGGTCATTTAAAATACTTAGACTTTAGTACTCATGATAGAATCCTCTTTATGACACCAAACAAAGATAGAAATGATAGTATCAGATGGTTATCTACTCCGTCAGGGGAGCGCACTACAAAATTTGTTTATAAATACCTTACAAACTACAGTAGGGACCCGATTAACTCGAAGCTTTGGACTAATCTTTGGAATCTAAATGTGATTCCCAGAATTAAACATTTATGTTGGAAGTTACTTTCTAGGGTACTTCCTATGGGAAAGAGAATTTACAATTTCAACAAAAACAGTTATCCTTGTTGTAGACTCTGTAATTCTGATATTTTAGAAGACGAACTCCACATTTTCGTGAATTGTTGCTTTACTAAAACTATTTGGTTTGCCTTTTCCTTTCAATGTGTTAGGCATTGTCCGGTCAAACCCACTAGCGTTGGTATGTCAAGCTAGTTGTCAGTTTTAGGTGTCAAAACACAATCTTGATTTATCCTACTAGAGTTTAGATTTCAGAATTGTGATATAGACAAAGTAGTAGAGACCTTGAAGACGAAGACTGTGAAGACAAATAAGACATCAATTATTCTTCATCGACAAAAGGTTAGTAGGAGTTATGACTTTTATGAAAATTCTTCTATTCTACTTATTCTATCTTTCGAAATAGTCGACTACTTTAGTAGAGATACTAATAGCGATTGAGATCGTATTCTTGTCTACATAACTATGTGTTATGTTGGTATTTTTCCAACAAATACTAAGGTTACAAGAATGCATGAGATAAATTCGATACCATCTTTCCATAGCAATGGTTTGCTTGAAAATCACTTGTAGGATATGGGTGAATCTAAAGGAGTACTCTTGAGCAAGAGTCCAGTGGATTATAGCTGAGGGCGTATAACACGTCAAGTACTGGTCCAGCCCAGAACTTCCAGTGGATCCAGTTAAACTCTAATTCTGAGTAACAACGGTTCCCGAACCGGTTCGTGAACAGTGACTCCGGAAATTTCTCATGAGTTCCAAAACATCAATTTGTACATGTACGTGAACTAAAAATTCGATGTATTTGGCTATAATTCAGAAGGACGGTTCCCGAACCGTCCACGTGGATATTCTTCTGGAATTTCACACGGGTTAAACTCTGACTCTTTTATCTCTTAGTTCGACTTGGTTATCACGAAAATATCTTTTGTGGTCCATCTAACGATTCTCAATATGTCAATAAGATAAAGATTATCTCTGGTCTGTTGGATATCAATCTTGAAGTGTTTGTGAGCTACCAAAACACTTGGCAGATAAATGATAAAGATTTCCAACTGAGATAAATCTAGGTTACTTTGTGTGAAAGTCAAGTAACAGGTTCGTTTTACGCGGGCTCTTGCTAAACTTTTGAACAAGTAACTAGTTGTTTTATTCCTAGGCAACCCATCTTATTGAGTGCTATAAATAGAGGGTTTCAGGACGAAAAACCACAAGCATAAAGCATACGTGAAGTTTCTCTGTGGAATTGATCGTAAACTCTTTTCACCTAGGTGAAAGCTTGTTGTAGTATAGTCATCCTCTATTAGGTAGCAGTTCCTCTGTGGGATTTACCTAACGACTATAAAGACTTCTCTTGAGAGTTGGGAAGCACAGGCGGGAGATTGAGACCTTAGTGGTTGAAATCGGATTAACCAGTAACCTTGGTAACCTGATCACGGTCTTGTCTATTCTATGGTCCTTCTCTTCTGCAATAAGGCCATTCAAGAACTGATACGTTACATACGGGGTTGAAAGGAAGCAACATACGGCTGCACTCGGTGTTGTAAGACCTAGTTAGCTCCAGTTGTATAAGTTTCTTAAGTGATTCTTTTTACAACTGAGGTAGAGACAAGTTGGGCATAGTTTACTCGGTTTACTTGTCAGCCCCAGCTTGTAAGTAGATTTCCGTATTGTGACGACCCGCCTAATCCACCGGCTTGTGGTCTACACTAAGAGGCGTTGAGAAAAACGAAAATATAATTAAGATACCTAATTACAGAAGAATCTGAAATGAAACCCAAACACTCTGATATTCATAAATGAGAAATCTCTCAAGTGATATAAATATAATAATGTGGTGTTTTACAGAAAACAAAGTATACATATGTATAACATTACAAAAAAAAACGTTCTTAACTTGCTTAAGCTTTAAACTACAAAACGTGGATCTTCACAGGCACCATTCTTCTGATAACTTAAAAACTGAAGTGGAAACGAGTGAGCAAATCATCCCAAAGGGGTTCTCAGTGGAAACAATTATAACTTCAAGTAAACATCAAACATGCTGATGAAAGATAGACGATTAAACAAACCAGCATGAAGTGCATATGATCATCTTCCCCAAATAATATTATATAATATTGCCATGACCTCCCGCGCTAAATAGTAATATTGCAAACGGCCTCCCGTCCTAATAAATAAATTATTGTATAAAATAATAATATTGCCACGACCTCCCGCGCTAAATAATAATATTGAAAACGGCCTCTCGTCCTAATAAGACTTAGCGAGAATCCGTGTAAAAACACAAACAATCCTCGCGGGGAATCTGATGATGCACACATCACACACATACCCATCACAAACATACAAGTGCTCGCAAATGGAAATGTACAATAGATTAATAAATGATTAAAGAAAATTATAAGAGTTCCCACCTTTTTGAATACAAAGCATTCCCACCTCAAGCTCCACCGTCCATTGGTTCTTTTCTCGTACTAATCATTGTTAATACAGACTAAATGTTAATCACACAATCACTCAAAGAGTTAATGATTCACTAATACTCCCTCCGTTCCAATTTACTTGAGGGTTTTGGTTTTGATACACTTGCTTTACACTTGCTAAAATTGGTATTTTTTCACAATTTTTTTAACAACACCCAAGCATTATATCTTCTACGTTACATTTCCAAACTCAAATGCATTGATTTTATTAAAAAAA
>JAJJMA010090469.1:27741-40824 GCA_023529015.1 Papaver nudicaule
AAAAAAAAAAAAGGGGGGTGGGTGGGGCGCATCTTTTTAGTCGTAAGTTCTTAACTAGGGTTGTCAATGGATATCCGATTATCCGCTATCCGTCCGGTACCGTTCCGTTAATATTGGATATTATCCGAAACTTATTGGAACGGATATCCGTTATCGTTAACTAAAGGATAATTGCGTATTAATGGAACGGATACGGTAGAGCTTATATCTGTTCCGTTAAATATCCGTTCCGTTAAGAATAGGGGTTTTTATGTAATTTTACATAAACCCTAGGCTATAGTTGAAGTATTCTTTAAATATATTCTTTAATTCATTGAATAATTTTTTCATTTTTACTTTACCGACGTCCGTATCTAGGTTTTCACTTTTCTTTCACCAAGGTTTATTGCCGCTCCGCCGCTCCGGTATGATTTCCCTGCTTTGATTGTAACTTCTTTAGACTTTGATTACATGATTTCCCTGCTTTGATTATAACTTCTTTAGACTTTGATTACATGATTTCCCTGCTTTGATTATAACTTCTTTAGACTTTGATTACAACTTCGTTACACTTTAATTATAACTTTTCTTCTTTTCCTCTTCATTTGTCTTGGTTAATTACAGCTACAATTTTTATTTTTTTTCGGCAATTCGTGCCTTTATGGATTGAAATTGAAATCAATCTCTGATGTCTTGTTGTGATTATCGATTGATGAGATTAAATGATATTTGGGTATTGTTTAATTGTGTTTTTGGTAGTATAAATTATAATGGAAGAAATCGAAAAGTAATTGTTGTTGTTGTTGTTGCTGCTGTTGTTGTTGTTCTGTGTCTTTTCATATGACCACCTTTCATTATTACTTTCATTGCAGATCGATGCCAAATTTAGCATCGAATATTGTTTCTACATCCAACACCAACAATGTTTCAAGTCCACAACCAAACAATGTTCCAAGGTCGCAGCCAAATGATGAAGCAGTTTCTGTTTCACCATCAAGTGGCAAACGTCCTCGAGCTGATGAAGCAGATGGTACTACAGAGGTTGCTGCAGCAGAGAATGCTGAAGTGATAGGAGGAACACGTGCATTAAGATCAGATGTTTGGCTCGAGTTCGAAAGAATACTTGAGAATAAGAAGTTACCAGATGGTAAAATAGAGATTATCAAAACAGCCATATGCAAACATTGTAATGCTAAACTTGATGCGTCCAGTAGTTCCGGAACCAGCCACCTAAGGAACCATCTAAGAAGTTGCAAGAAGAGACCTCAGAATCAACCTGGACAAACAAAATTGACTACCATGAAAACAGGTAACCAAGCTGCAAAGTTAGCCAATTGGAAATACGATCCAGAAGCTAGCCGATTACTTATTGTTAAAATGATTGCTAAGCATGACTATCCTTTATGTATGGTTGAGCATTATTATTTTCGCGAGTTTGTGAAGTCTCTCAACCCATCTGCCAAGCTACTTGGAAGGAATACATATCGAGAAGATGTTATGAAAGTATATACTCAGTTAAGAAATGAGCTGCAAGAGTACTTGGATAAATTGACATCTAAATGCAGTCTAACAACGGATATGTGGACATCTAAGCATACACGTGATGGTTATTGTTGTGTAACATGCCATTACATTGATGACGATTGGATATTACATAAGAAAACACTTGCATATATGGTGGTGCCATCTCCACATACAGGAGAAGTTCTGGCAGACGTTGTAAGAGCAATCGCTTTGGAATGGAACATTGATAACAAATTTTTTGCTTTAGCTGCTGACAATGCCAGCAACAATGATGTGATGATGATGAACCTCAAGTATTGGCTTAGTAGCAAGAATTGTTTGGTTCTTGGAGGGGAGCTGTTTCAAATGAGGTGCAACAACCATATCTTGCATTTAGTTGTACTACAAGGGATGAAAGTAGCTGCAAATTTTATAGCAAGAATCCGAGAATGTGTGAAGTTTATCAAGTCTTCGCAAAGCAGAAAAGAGAAGTTTGAAAGTGCATTGATGCAAGTTAGGCTCCCTATACGGTATGTATCTCTAGATGTAGACACAAGATGGAACTCCACTTACGTGATGCTTAAAAATGCTATTGATTTGCGTCAAGGATTTGCACGTCTAGCAGAGTTAGATGATGATTTCAGTAGGTGTCTCCCAAATTCAGAGGAGTGGGAACAGGGAATAAACATTTGCCAATGTTTGAAAGTGTTTAATGATATTACAAATAGATTTTCGGGGATCAAGTATCCAACCGCAAATTTGTACTATAATGGTGTTCATGAAGTTAACAAGAACATTCGTACATGGGAATCCAGTCCTCATACTTATATTAAAGAAATGGCGTTGAAGATGAGGGAAAAATTTGATAGCTATTGGAGCCAGAGTAATTTGTTGATGAGCATCGGTGTGGTTTTAGATCCGCGCTATAAGGTACGATGGATAGAATTTGTTTACAAGAAATTATATGGTAATCATCTCTCCTTAGCTCATATTAGCAAATTTCGTCGATCTTTGGATATTCTTTTTTCATCATAATGAATCTCAAAGTGGCTCTTCGGCTCCCGATTATTTTGGTAACTCATCTACAAGTGGAATAGGTTCAGCTAACCTTGAGGATACTCGAATTACTTCTGAAAATAACCTCGAATATGACGAGTTTATGATGCAAAATACTAATGTTGGGGTTCATAAGTCAGAGTTAGAAAAATACTTGGAGGAACCCTTGCTTGCAATTGCAAAAGGCTCCGACGAATCAAAATTTGAAATATTAAGTTGGTGGAAGATTAATGCCCCTAACTACCCAACCCTAGCAAAAATTGCTCGAGATGTCTTGGCTGTTCCTGTGACTACCGTAGCATCGGAATCTACCTTTAGTGGTGGTGGTAGGGTACTTACAACTCATAAGAGTTCATTAGCTCCAGAACTTGTTCAAGCATTACTTTGTTTGAATGATTGGTTGCCAGATCTCAATGGTCAGTAATTTTCTTATTTATTGATAGTGCAAAATCATTTACATTCATTGTCTTGACAGCCATAGATCGTCTTACAATGAATAACTTGCTTTGATACTTTTCAGAAGTCGTGGAGGTTGATGACAGTAATCGAGCTTAGGTGAAGGTGGAAATCAGTGCATATATATACACAGGTATGTGATATGTTTCTGCATAAATTATTTGAGTGGATCAGTAGTATTCATGTGAAAACAAAGCCAACAAGTTACAAGCTTAGAGATAGACAGAAAGGGAAATGAGCTTATTTTTTTCATGTACTCTCTAGCAATTGTGCCTAACAATCCCTGTTGGTGGCCTTACACTATATAATGCCTGAGTACAGACAGGTGGTCTTTATATAAATATATAATGCCTGTGTCATCTCTCGTTCAATGCCAACTAAATATAAGAATTGTTGTCTGGTCGTATTCGCGACGTAGATGCCTTCATTAGAATCATTACCCGTGTGCTTAGATTGATTCTGATCGTATAGTTTCTCATTCAAAAATTGAGTTCAGTGTATATATCTCTAACACATTTCAATTGTATGCATGTGTGTTTATAAAAAGGAGGGGGTAGAACACGGAATGGAGCTAGAAGAAAAGAAGATAGATGTGTAGAACATGGATTAGAGCTAGCACATTACATTTTTTGGATTCAACTTTTTACATTTCCATTTATTTTTCGCATGAACAAGTAGTCTACTAGTACTGCTACTAGTTTGTTAAGATTTTTACTTCTATCAGATTTCTTTTTTGGTATTATTAAAAGATTGGAAATTCAACATAGTATTGATGGTTTATTATAAAGCTTAAAATTATTATGTTAACGGATTAGTAAAGGATATTATCCGTTATCCGTTAATATTAACGGAACGGATACGGTATGAATTTTTACTATCCGTTGGATAGTTAACGGATAACGGATATCCGTTAAAAATTAATGGAACGGATACGGTATGGCCAATATCCGTTCCGTTAAGTACCGTTGACAGCCCTATTCTTAACACCCTTGCATGGGCCTCCAAGAGGCTAAAGAGTTTACCGCCAAAATCTCGGAAAGACTTTCCGGAATGTGACCCACAATATTGACACGGTGTACACGCCCCACAACGGTATTGCTGACTCACCCATCCTTCTTCTTCTTCTTCATCGTTCTTCCTTCTTCTTCCGCTTCTTCTACCCACTGTCCTTTTCCGTCTTTTTGTTAGTATCTATCTAACTTCCTATTCTTCTACTTCTTCTCTGCTATTTAACCCATGACGAATAGTCCTCCAGTTCTAACCGTCCTACACCCTCTTTCTATAAATACCTATGCTAGGGTTCCAATTCATGCATATAAAAGTTCAACCAGGAACTGCCGATATATAAATTTCCAGTGATTCTACATCCTTCACAAGAAAATCACAGGTATAATTCTTTCACAATTATTGATTTCCTTATTCTGTTTCAATCAAAACTTAAGTTTTGTATGCTTGAATCGATTTTGTTACAGAAACTCTGTTCTAGGGTTTTAGCGAAAATCGGTTTCGTTAGTTTTGGTTTGTATTTTTCTAGGGTTTTTACTTTTCTACTTGCTTGTTTGATTAGGATAATCAATGGGGAATTTGAAAGAAGGGACTAATTCGTGTAATGAGGATTTAATGGCCGAAACAGATTCTGGTTTGGGTTCAGATGATGATATTGATTTGTTAGAATTGGGTGAAACTGGAGAAGAAATTTGTCAAGTAGGGAACCAATATTGCAGTATTCCAGTTGAATTATATGATCTTGAAGATTTAACTCAAATTCTTTCTCTTGATACATGGAACAATTGTTTAACTGAGGAAGAGCGTTTTAGTCTTGCTGAATACCTTCCTGCTTTAGACCATGCCACGTTTACTTGTACTATGAAGGAGCTATTTAATGGTAACGATCTCAATTTTGGAAGCCCTTTGGTGAAGTTTCTCGATATGTTGAAGGGAGGATTGTGTGAACCTAGTGTTGTACTTTATAACCAGAATTTGAATTTCTTGACGAAAAGCAAACATTACCACTCACTTAAGAATTATCACAACTCTATGGTGGCTAAACTTACGCAGGCGAAGGATGCGTGGAAAAAGAACTGCAATGGGTGTGATGCTGATGAGAGGCTTCCTGTACTGAATTCGAGTAAACCTCAAAGGAGTTTGATGTTTAAAAGTATGGAACATTCAGGGTGGGAGAGTGATTCTTTACAGAGAGATGAATTTCATGATGATTTGTGGACCAATAGCTTGAAAAAATGTGGGTCAAAGATGGATAATCCTGCTCTATATAGAAAAAATTGCGGGAAAGGGGTCTTAAAATATACTGGATCCAAGGTCCCATTAGTGAAAGAATATGGTCTACATTCTGTTGCTAGGAAAAAGGCCACGTTTCTTCATCCACCTGCAGATAAAGATCGATTTGAAAGTGCAAAATCCAGATCTCATCAGCACGTTTCCAATGGATACGCAGTGGACTGCTTGAGAGGAAGTCAAGACTATGGCTACACCGTGAATCAGCCGAGAAAAGGTGATTGCTGGAGTATTAGAAACAAAAAAAGGAAGTTGGAGCAGGAGTTCCAAAGTGCTGGTAATTCGAGAAGGGAATTCATCAATGAAGGAGGACATTACATGCAAAACCGGAGAGGCATGGTCGCGTACACAGATAGCTCCGAGACAGAATCAGAGTCTTCTGATCAGGTTGGTATAGACGAGGATATTAATAATTCAAGAAGGAGCTCAAGCTTTTCACATGATGCTTTTGCAGGTTGCGGCTCTGCTCCAGGGAAGTCAATGCTAGATCCTATGGAAGCTAACTTGTATTTTAAAAAAGATATAGAGCGGAATTATAATGACACTAAATATCCATCTAAAATTTTGAAAGTTGGAAAGACCAAGGGTAAGAAGAGGGATTCCTATTACATGCGTAACATTTCTACCGATATAGGAGAGAATGGCCATATGCTACTTGACTATGGTGAAAAGTGGCACCATCCAGCCGAGAGAAAAAGGAAAGGAAGATTTGATCATGACAATTATGTCCTCCAGTCTAATCGTGTGCACGATTATAGCAATGATGAAGAAAATGAGTTGCATGTAACACCTAGAGTAGCAGATGATCACTTGGTGGTTGGTAGATTTAGGAAGAAAGATCATGAAATACCAAAGATGCCTTTGTTTGGGTGCAACTCATTGACAAAGAAGCGAACTGGTGAATGCTCTCCGTTGTTGCAACTTAGTGAAAGGAGAGTGAAGGTTGATTGTGATTCTTTGACTGAATCAGGGACATCTGAACCATTTGTTGTAGAGAGTGAAAGGGTTGATGCTGAGCTAGAAACATTACCGGTGAACCCTTTCACTTCAATAACACCCACAATTCACACTGGTTTCTCATTCTCAGTTATACATCTTCTTTCGGCTGTCTGTGTGGCAATGATTACTCCACTTGAGGAAAAAATTTCAGAGACTGGCAGACAAATGGAGAAGAGCTGTGAGAAAATGGATGCAGGTACTCCTACAGAAGCTGGTAAAAGATTGCCTTTCCTTACTGTTCAAGAAATCATCAACTGTGTGAGGTTTAACCCTGGAGACCCTTGTATTCTTGAAACACAAGAACCACTTCAAGATTTAGTAAGGGGAGTGTTGAAAATATTTTCATCCAGCAAAGCACCATTAGGAGCAACATCTTGGAAGGCGCTTGTGTCATTTGAAAAATCTAGGAAAGTTTGGTCGTGGATTGGTCCCATTCGGTCGGATCCTAACACTGTTATAGAGGAGACATCGTCTATGGCTTGGGGTCTTCCACACAAGATGCTTGTGAAGTTAGTCGATTCCTTTGCTGATTGGCTGAAAAAAGAGCAAGAGGCCCTTCAGCAAATAGGAAACCTTCCACCACCACCTTTGACTTATATGCAGCCCAATGCAGATGAGAAGGAGAGATTTAAGGAGCTCGGAGCTGCTAGAAATGTCATCACCATTAACCCAAGTTCTGAAGAAGCCAGGGCACATTTCCGTAAGGAGGAATTTTTCAGGTATTTAGTACCCTACAGAGCCTTCTTATACACAGCTGCCGATGGCACTAAATCTGCAGTTGCTCCTTTGAGAAGGGTTGGTGGTAAATTTACATGTAAAGTTCGGGAACATTTTATGCTTAAACTCGATCGGCCACCATGTGTTACAGTCCTTTCTATTGTGAGAGATGCAGCGTCTAGATTGCCTGGTGGTATTGGCACTAGAGCAGATGTTTGTGCTCTAATTAGAGATTCACAGTATATTGTGGAATCTGTTTCAGATATTGAGATAAATCAAGTTACTAGTGGAGCTCTAGACCGTCTGCACTACGAACTCGATCCTTGTGTCCAATATCGTAGTGACAGAAAGTTGTGGGTTTATTTACACAAAGATCGAGAAGAAGAAGAATTTACTGATGACGGTACCTTGTCTACAAAGACTTGTAAGAAACCAAGAAAAACCATTTCAGAGGATAGAGAGGGAACAGCAAATGAAGGAGCGCAGGTTTTATGTGGCGAGTCTATGTCAAATTGGGTAGAGTACAGTGAACCATCTTTTTACATTGGCAAAAAGGAGTATGTCAAGTAGTGTACTCTTGTTGGAGGGTTATATTTTCTACCGAAAGTTAAAGCTCTTTCACTTGTATATTGAACTTCGCTCTGGTACGCATGTAAATTGAATTTTGGATAGATATAACTAGTAAAAATTTTGTGATCATTCCTATTTCTTCTTGAATGATCTTTTCTAGTAAATTTGGTTTGCATCGTCACAAGGACTTGTTACCTGTTTCAACTAAAACCTGCAACCCCAGCTTCCAGAATTGAAACATATCAAACCCAACATCCAGAAATCGGAAGTGACAACACAACAGAAACATATTTTGATGACAAGTTGAAAAAAATACAAATCATTTCTTTATAGCTGTATAAAAATCATTTCAGAAACATATTTTGATGACAAGTTGAAAAAAATACAAATCATTTCTTTATTAGCTGTATAAAAATCATTTTCTTGCTTTGCGGTAGTGACCACTCTCCAGTTCACTCCTTGTGAAAAAAATCGTTGTGAAAGCTGTTTCATGGGCATTAAGGCTATCAGTATATCTGTTTATGCTTTCTAGGCATTCCTTCATCATTCGAATTCAGCTGACTTGCGGCCATCCCTCTTAACAAGAGCATTGTGGATTAGGGCTCCTGTACTTGAGATTCAGGTAGTTTCTTTGAAATATCACTTGAGACACTTCCTATTGCACAATCTAGACGACATGTGATATGGTCTAATGATCAGATTGAGACCCGATGACTCGCATATACTCATGAAACAGAAGAACCGATGACTCGCATATATTCATGAAACAGAAGAACCGTCTGACTTCAGCCACGATTGGAGTCCTTAATAGTGATTCATAGGAAGACAGTTTCACTCATCCATATTTATGTTCACTATGCACTTGCCAGATAATGAGGTCCTCTCAAACTAAGTACTGAAAAGAAAACACAACAGGAAATATACATGGATTTATCAGCAAATATTCTGCCAATACAAAAATTTCCTAATATTTTCATCAAGCATGGCTGCAATGCGTGAGTCAAGCTTTTGCATTTATATTAGTCAGATAATGATGTCCTCTCAATCTTGTGAGAACCTCCACTTCCAGAAATTGAGCAACAAATCAAACCAACTCCAAGAATGGAAAGTGGCAGAACAATAACAGCAATTAAATTTTAATGACAATTTGAAAAAACATGAATCATTTCATTTATCAGCGATGACTCGAAATAATGTATTGCAACTTTTGATACAAAATCACACTCAAAACCCCCTTTAGGTAGACCTAAATAATCCACTCGATAAAAAGCATTGGATTTCAAAGAATTGAAACTCCTTTGCAGCCGGAAAAAGAATAAGCGTTGGTCTGTTATCTATATATTCGTAGGAAATATCAAAGATATGTACTTCACCCTCCAACTTCTTTCTAAAGTTAACAAGATGTGAGGATGAAAGTACATAATACTTGAGCTATTTATCTGTACAAGCCCTATTTTTTACTTCTATGTTCCCGTGAATCTCAACTCTCCTGTGTTTTTGCTTTGCTCACGTTAATTAATAGCAGTGAGAGGAAGTCTAGAGTCTCTCAACGACTGAGCACTAACCTCGTATGGCCCTGATAAATGCTTTACATCCCCATTTGCATGCTTGCCTGACTTCGCTTCCCAAAATGGCTTCAACAACTCCTCAAATGCCGGAGTTCTGAGTTCTTCGATGGATGACATGCTTGGTAGATTGAAGGACCTCTTCCTTGGAGTTGAACAAGATGGCTCATCCACCTGAAAAAAGGTAGTTGAAAGTTTATTTCACTTCGTCTTTAACAATGAAATAATAGTTTCACAACTCCAACTAGGAAAAGTGGATTGTTTTATCAAGTTGAAAGTGGGTTATTTCTGACTAAATCACTTGAAGAAAACAATCACAAACATGAAGTAAAACTCATACCGTATACTCTTTCTCTAGACAGTTTCCTGCATTATCTGTGATCTCAACAATCTTGTGGTAGTGACCACTCTTGAGTTCCCTCATATCCTCGCAACAAGGATCAACCATAGAACTGATGTTCCCACGTGCCTCGTGATCAAGTTTTAATGAATCTGCAACAGCCTCATTTTAATCAAGTCTTAGTAAAACAAAATTTTGTGATGAAAAAGTGAATGTTCAGCTCAAGGAACTTACGGTCAATAGATGAAAGGAGACTCTTGTTTGCAATGTCTACATCTTCAAGAGCAGTTGAGGCAGCAGAAGATAGTCGAGTGCGAAGAATCTGGTTGGCTTCCACTCCGCTTCTACAAGAGAAGAATAACACTAATATTTAGTACTCGTGTAGGTCCTTCACCTCAAAATCGATCTTAATGACACCATAAACTATACAATACGACACTTACCGAACAATTGAATCTACAGATGCAACATTGGCTTTTTCCACACAGATAAGGGACTCATGCGCATCTTTCCATTGTTGTGCACCCATTTTTGCCTTGGTGATACTGCAGATTTTATAAAGACAAATTAACGCAAGCATATAAGAGTAGTTATTGTAGTGGCATCTCATCATATAGTTGTTCTTACCACTGGTTAAGACCTTCGTCCAAGTCATTCTTTCCACTTTCTACTGCAGCAGTGTCTTCGCAATAATTAGTTTCGGTTTTCTCCATGTAAGTTGTCCACTCTCCTTTGACAGACCCAGTGAATTCTTGCATAGTTGACACTTCTTGACGTAATTCATCAGTTCTGCACAAAGCACTCTCTCGAAGACCACCCACTGCTGACTGGACCTAATAAAAGCGGTAGCTGAAGAGTTAGCTTTCATAATCCCTTAGGTATGAAACTTAATTGAGATGAGAAAGCAATATGCTGGATAATTTTGCAAGCGCCAACATATAGTAAGAACAAGCTACAACTGGCAGCAGGCTTTAGTAGATGATATTAATACTAATCTAGGTCTTAAAAAAGCGTAGAAGTTTTTTCATATTAAGCTAATAAATTCACTGGCGGAGTCTCCCAAGTGTTGGACACGTACCAGCTTTTTCTTCCTTGCACTTGAACTTGCTAGTAGCTCTGCTACTTTCGCTAATAGTTGTTTTTCTTCATTAGCCGCACACTCCTACATACAGCATCTAAAAGGTTAAAACTATCCAAAAGGGAAGTTATTTACCAAACAAATAAATCTAATGGAAAAAAGACGCACCTCGTATTTCTGTTCAAGGTCGCACAATTTCTGATCATCGACGGTTTGTGATTCTTCCACTATTTGAGACAATTTTGAAGCATGTACGTCTAATGTCTGAAAGAAGTTCACTGTAATCCTGGAAATAGACCGAGTGGTTTCCACTGCTCTGGAGTATCCCTACACTCAAGTCATAGAGTTTCGAATAAAAAACTGAAAGTTACTATCAGTAGCTCAGAGATGAAGTTAATAAGACAAGGCATGTCTTTTACTGACCTCGCGCTGTTGCTGTGCATATGATGTCAGCTTCTCCCCTTGATCGGAGAGGCTACTTTGAAGTTTGGTAAGTAGAACATCAGCCTCCTTAGCCACACCTTTCAAAAGCTGATTCCCAGTGTAATAATGATCAGTAAAGATATTATTGATAAGCATACAGAGATGTGCGTATCTCATCGTATCTATTTTGGGCTTAACCAAGCTCAAGAGTAAATGAACTTACATCCTCAAGGGCGGATGAGTGTTTAGAAACCTCTAAATTCATGTTCGCAAAAGTTGAACTAGAATTTCCATCAAGTTCCCCTGCTAAATCATCTAGAGTTTTAATTCCCGAATTATACATGGTTTGTAGCTTTCCAACCTGTCCTCGAAGTTCTTCAGTAGCCTACCACAAAGCAAATTAAAAACAGTAAGCTCAGCCCTCAGATTTTTTAATCAAGTTCCAGGTACATTAACCCATTCTGATATGTCTTACATCTGCCTTTGTGGAAACAAAAGACTGCATATCTTCCTCCATTTCTTTAAGATGCTGTTCCTGCTGCACCACTGAAGCTGACACTGTCTTGTGCAAGACCTCAAGTTGCTGAGTCAATTGAGATTGGAATTTCTGGACAATACATCTGTTTCCATCTTCTATTTTATCTTTGCGCTCTGCAAGACACCACCGAGGAAAAGTTGCAGGTGTAAATTTTATGCTGTCATTTCCTAAAGATTTACTCCCTCCGTTTCAAAAAGATAGCCACGTTTAACTTTTTTTCGAAAATTGAGGAATTTAATGAACTAACCATTAGAGATTTTTTTATTATTTTTTCTTTATGATTGGTTTATTGTTGACAAGTGTCATGGGTTAATAAGAAAAAAAATACTGTAATAAAAATGACTATAATATTAGTGTTATTAAGTTTCTTAATTTTTGGTCAAAGTCAAATGTGCCTATCTTTTTGAAACGGAGGGAGTAGTAAATAAGAAAACATGGGTACAAACCAATTTTCGCGAACAGTCCCGACACATCTGATGCTGCGTTCTCTAGTTCTGACCGAAGCTCAAATGCCCTTTCGACAAGTGCTTTCTCTGCAAAAGCCGCAAAGGATGCCAATAAGGTAGATAGCAAGAAAAACAAGACTGTAACAGTAACATAAATCAAGGGTACTGAAACTACTAGGCCAAAAAACATAAAATCGTGCACAAAAAGCAAAGGTGGAGGAGGGGGGTTATAGAGAGGAATCCAGAATAAAAAAAAAAAAAGTTCCAACTACAAGATTTCCTTGGGTAGAAGAGAAATAGGAATCTCCGCTGCACATATGCATCAATAAGGTGAGTAAGTAACCGAAGAAAATGAATAGCATCTTGCTCACCTGCTCGAAGGAGATTACAGATCAAAAATTCTTTTTCTTTGATGGTTGCATTTGCTTGTCTATATCTCTCTTCTAGATCGAAAAGTGCATGTTCAGTATTCTCAAGTTTTTTCTGCAGACAAAAAGTAGCAGAAAATACAATAAGATGTTGCACTGCAGAGAAGATGCAAAAAAACAAGTTTCATGCATAACGACTCCAATAGCAAATTACCTGAGTCTTTTCGAGTTTTTCACTCAACTCTGCTGTCAACAATAACTGAGCATTATGAAGGTCCTGGAGCCCTTCCAATTGCTGTTCAGTACGTATCAATAATTGGTGAGAAAAACTCTACCTCAATAACGGGTAGTTAAACTCTACATCAGGATGTTATCTATTCTTGCATCATGTTAGAACATGTAACATCCTGTTTCAATTACTGGCAACTGTAGTGGTACCTTGTCCTTGGATTCCGAATTAAGCTCCATGCGCTCTATTTTCTCAGTCATGGCCTGGAGAGTAGTTAAAATGTTAACTCCCTAAAGACTTCGAACAGAATATTAAATTTATGACATATTTAACAGTAATACCTTTTTCTCAGCTTCTTCTTGAAGATATCGATCCCGGGGGATATATATGCCATTCTTCTCTCTTGCAGCATAAACCTCTGGAGATAGAAAAACAATGCATATTGTAAGACAGAAATGTCTCAATAGAAACCGTCATTTAACAATCAAATATTTAAACACAAACAGTGACTTCGACACCCG
>JAJJMA010090497.1:0-15943 GCA_023529015.1 Papaver nudicaule
CTTGAAATTTGTGTTGGCAGATTTCCTGCTATCTGTTTGTTGTTTCACTCCAGTGGAGGGCTTTCTTGAGACAGTTGTTTCTCTTCTAGGTTTGGTTGGTGCAGAGGAAGTTGTTGTTCTTCTACTTTTGGTTGGTGCAGAAGGTCTTCCTACTCTGACTCCTCCTCTCCTTTGTGATGATGTATCTGTTGCTACTCTCCCATGTCTTGAAGTTTTCGCTGATGAGCTACTGTTAATCTTACTTCTCACATTTGAGGCTTTTACCAAATTTGAGTTCTTATTTCCCTTTTGCTCATAAACTTGGGCTTTCGCCTTTTCCCATTTTAAGTTATCTGAAGTGAGAGATTCCAAGCTCTCATTCTTCCCCATGGCTTGCTCAATCCTGTCGGCCAAAAGTTGGTCTTTCCTCGAAATTAAACTTGTCACTTTGCCTGTTCACATAGAAAGAGGACTCAAATCAAGAATAATTCTTAGCCTGTTCTTGATGATGATAATTCAAGGAAGCAAAGAAAATATTGAGCTTGTTTATTTTAGGGATGCGATGTATGCATTATGCAAATTGCTTGACTTAGTGAGTAAATGAATACTTGTGCAATTGTGCATGCCCCACAAAATTAAGTGTATATGTTTTTTAGATGTGTACCTTTTGCTCCCATACGAGCTGTTCTTCCAGTTCGATGGAGATAATCAATCTAAAATGTCATTGAAGATAACAGTTTAGATATGAATTCTGAAACACATTGATCTAAGAGAATTGAAAAAAACAATACAGAAATCAGGAGGCATACTTACAGCATTTGAGGGAAAATCAAACATGATAACATGGTCAACATCCAAATCCAGACCTCGAGCGGCTAAATCTGTGCAGACCAATGTGGGGCAATCTCCAGTTTCACTCTTAAACTTTTTTAGGTTTTCAACCCTAGAAATAACAGTAAGTCAGCCCAATTTTAAATAGAAAATATAATGAAATGCTATATATATATGCCACTACGTGTGCATGAAACATAATACGAAACAAAATGATAGTCATCTCACCTTTGTTCAGCTGGCACCTCCCCGTGATAATTTACAGTGAAAATTTGATTTTCACCAAGATAATGATCCACTGCACGACTTGAATTCAAGGTGTTACAGAACACCATGACTCTGTTTCCCTTTGCAAGACTTGGCTCCAGAACCTGTCAAAGCATAACCACAACGTCATTAAGTAAAAATGTTCTTGTAACAGATATATACGCTGCAGGTCATGTGTGGTTCTCAAGAAACATCTTCATTTGTTTCAATAAAAATTGTGAAGGTTTATAAATGCACCTGCATTAAAGCTTCCAGTTTGTTTTCAGAGCCAGAAAGCTTGATAAAATCATGACGAGCATTTGCAACCTTCTTGTGTAAGGTCGATGTGCGAAGATGAATTATTCCTTGAAATTCCTCATCAACCAACTTTTGCACTCCCTACAACGCAATAGGACAGAGAAACATTTAACTTAAAAAAAGAATATAGCTGATTAATTGATTAAGAATAAGCCTACGCAAAATGATTACACAAGAACTAGATCTAATAATGGACTCACATGGCTTCTCCGACTTGCTAAACACTACGACATTATGCACTTTAGAGAAGAACTGCTAATAAATGTTAAAGAAGTTGCATAATACCGTTCTACAGTGAATGCCAATATACCTGTGTCATTGTAGCAGTCACCAAAACCGTTTGAAATCCTTCGTCGTCAGATTTCGTAGAACGATTCTTCAATGGGCTAAGAAACTTACGGATATCTGGCCCAAACCCACGATCAAACATAGTGTCCGCCTCATCCAACACCTAACACAAGATATCACTCCAAAATCAGTTGTATAGTTGGCCATTTAATATATACAACTTTTACTGTTTAATCAGAAAAGTTGAATTTTAACTCTAAGATTTCATTTCCAATCATTCGTTTAATATATTTTTTTATTCTTTCAGCAGAGTCTATATACTACCCGGCAGAAACATCTCTTTGCATTTAAAACTCAAAGTACTTGCACTCTTCGAGTTTTCACTTTCCTCATACACCTTAATATTATTTAAAAGAATGCAAGTTAAACTTGGAAGTTGGAACATATCCTAAATTACAAAATACAAAGCTACTTCCATACATGATGTATCTGCTCCTATGCTTACATCATTAATGTTTAGACCTGCCAGAATATATGGTTCACCTTCTTGGTTTTTAACATAACTTGCGCATTCGAACAGACATTAATGATCATGCTGTTCAAAGCATATGGATGCATACAAAGATGTAAAAGTTATCACTAACCACATATTTGATGTCACCATAGACCAGATTCCCATCTTGAATATGTTGAAGAACCCTTCCTGGAGTTCCAACAACCATATCAACAGGAACATTCAATGAATCCTCTTGTGGTCTTAAACGGCCTCCACCACTCACCATTGTAGATCTGAATCTCGCATGATGACTTATGGATTTTGCCACACGAAACACCTACAGATGTTCTCCAAAGATCAAAAACAAGAAAAATGAAGTTCTTCAATAAAGGATATTCCGTTTCAGAAGATGGTACGGACCTGTTCGCAGAGCTCTCGTGTTGGACACAGCACAACAGCCCGAGGACGCCTCGGTTTCATCAGCATGCCATATAACGTTTCATCCTGTCTGAGAAGCTACACAAAAAAACAACAAAAGGGCTCTCCTTATAATCCTTCCCTTGACGCAATGCTTAAAGATTTCAATATAGCTGATAATGCCACCCAACTGCTATGGTGAACTTAGGTGAAACAACGACAGCTCGGGCTAATTCGATTAGCCAAAGACAAACAAATCCAACAGACAACAACACTCACAATTAGGAACTACAATCAGACAATACCTAGTAGTCCAGACCTCACTAAACAATTTATTTGCCAAAGCATTGCAAAAACACATACTTCATTTGATAGCACTTGGGTAATTCTAAGAGACGAATCAAATTATACCCAGCAGACAACATTCCATGAATGCTCGTGCTCAAAAACTAGAATCGGCAAGTAGTGCAGTCCTTGCTCAACTTTTCATTCACCAAATTATAGCAAAACACATCCCTCGTCTGACCGTCCTTAAGTTGATCAAAATCACATTACATTTCTGCAACGGTGCTATTTGGACTGGTCGATCGTGTGATGTATAGAGATGGAATCCTAAACAAGTCACGTGTGGTGAGTGTTTCCGCCGTCGTGGTACAACAAAAAACACAAAATATACTGGTATAATTGAGGAAATTACCTGAACCAATGGCAACATATAAGCCAAAGTTTTACCAGAGCCAGTATGAGAACCCATAACAACACTTTTCCCATCAAGCACAGAAGGAATACCCAGACATTGAATTTCCGTAGGAGTAGAAATCCCCAACTCTTCAAGACAACCCATAACTTCTTCAGTCAAATTCAATTCCCTAAAGCTTGAAACAAGCTTTGTAGGTTTACTCTTAACTTCCTTTCCTTTCTCATTAGACGTTCTAGTTTGTTGGGGGTTTGGAGTATCTTTAAGATGTCTTTGTCTTAATTTCTCTAAAAGCATAGAATGTTTTAAAGGTTCTACTGCATCTTCTGGGTCAACAACTGTAGTTGTTAAAGTAGAAGAAGAAGAACATAGAGGTCTAATGAATCTAAACCCTGGAAAAACCCTAAATGAGGTAGTTCTTGAAAATGGGTATTTTGTAGCTGATGATTTTAAGGAGTGGGTTAGTAGATTTGATGAAAATGAGAGATTTAGTAGTGTTCTTCCTGTTCCACTCATGGCTGCTCCCTGGGTTTGGCAAATCCTGTTTTCTGCCCTTTTCTTCTTCTCAAGAAGGAGTGTGAAGATAGAGATTTCTCAAGGCTTTGTTAGTACTCCTTCTTTTAGCCATATTACAAAAAGAACCCTTCTCTTATTGTTTTAGTTATCTTTTACGCCCAGATTATTATTACACTAGCTTTACATCTCAGGAGCAGTTGTAGGCTTTGTGGCCCTGCCATAGAGATTCTGCCATTTCCGGCACCATTTCAAAGACGACAAAATGAAAAAGATCGTCTGGACAAAACTACAATTTGTATAACAATCTGTGCAAAGTTGCTTGGAGAGGATGGAAATTTTAAGAAACGCCAACTTTTGAAGATAATGAGATAATGATAATGGAAATTAGATCTTGTTTTTTCTTCATTTGAAGTATTGAGCTCTTAAAGTGGGGGTCATTTTTTAGTTGGTCGAGGTGTTGACAAGAGTAACAATAATCCTTAGTTACATAGTAAGAGAAAACAAGTTTTGTAGGTTGCATTTCCTCGTCAAGTTGTTCACAAACTTGAGGTATGTACGAGAAAAATAATGACCCACATCATCATGTTGCATTATAATAACCAAGACAATTGACAATTTCAGTCTCATTGTGCATTCTTGCAAGAATTGAATCATCCAACACTTGAACACTTGGCAACATACTGTGAATACCTGTTTTTTATTTCAGGCTACTTGCATACAGAATAACTTTAATAGATGTTGTATGCAATACAGTTAAAACATAAGCTTAATTTAACCTATTTCACTTTTCCATGTCCAAATTGACAATGAGCGATAAATATATTGTTAACCCGTTCTAAGGTTTCCTACTGTAGATATGGTATCCATAACTTTGGAATTAATATACTGTCACACCAACTGTCAAACCTAAATCACTGGTACATTTCAGGTTTCAACACCCCAACATAAGCCAAATTCCTGTAGAGTTCCGCAAAGTCCATTCCGTAGCCCACAACAAAGTAATCCGGGCACTGCAGAAATAAATGAATAACATTATGGAATGTATTCTAACAGTGCTCGTTGAGCAGAGTGAAGATGAAAAGAGCAACATGAACTCCATGGATTGAATTGAGACTGGATAATCATACCTCAAATCCCTTGTAGAACTTTCCTTCACCCACCAGCTGAACCTCAACCTTACGTCTCGTAGGTTTATCAAGCAGAGTACAAACTGACACAGAACAGGCCCCTTTTGATTTCAGGTGTGAAATGAGACAAGAGAGAGTGTTTCCAGTGTCTACAATATCCTCAACCTGAAAAAATTGCAACTACTATATGAAATTGCTCATTCTGGAGCAAATAAAAACCACAGTGAATTTATCTTTACTTTTTAGCTACTAAGTCCATGATGTCAGACTTAGCAATAAGAAGAAGAGGGGGGTCAGGCCACTAAATGCTCACATTTCTTATCTGTGCAGGTTTTGGGAACCCATGAACATCAGGGATTGTAAGATAAACAGATTTACAGGAATCGATTCCACAAACACAAATTAAAACAATAATAGGGAAAAATCATTGTCTCAGTTAGCAAGAGGCTAAAAGGTATGTATATTGAGTGAAAGGTTATCTTGGAGTTACTGCCTCAGTCAAAATCATGCAACCAAGAGCTGACATCAGAAATTTGTAGATGTATCTGTGTTATACTAGATGATGAGGGTGAGTACTGATGAGACCAAAACTAGGAAATATTGACGACGGTACTTTATTTTATAGAAAAACATATATTGACCACTAGTGATGCATAAAATTCTAAGACGATTGGGGCGGCCAACCTGTTCCCGAGCAGTTCTGTAAGCATGCCAGTACATTGAAAGTTGTGATGCGAGAAACTTGGTAATACTATATCATGATTCACACAAAGAACTTTCGACCCAGTAAATGCAATTGGGATGATTTTAAACAAGTTATCAACCTTATTTAACACAAAACTATTGAACTTGGGAACAATAAAACAGTCCTAATATAGTATCAAAAATCAAGCATAACCACTGTTGCAGTGAACTATATACAACCATCTGATGACATTCATTAACAGCGAATCTTAACCTCTTTAGAAATATATTTTGCAGCATTACCTCTTGAATTAAACAATTAGACCTTCAAGCCTCAAGGACAATTAAAAAGTTACTCATGTATTTTATTGGTACAGTTTAGACCACAGTTGGATTCCACTAAAAGCATGCCTCTAGGCTCTAGCTCTTTTCTCCGAGGGTTAAGGCATTCTACCAACCATCTGCTGAAAATAATTTAACTTGGTAATATTGACTCAAATTTCATAATGTCCATGTCACGATAGTATCTAAGACTAGTCCAATATGGGATCTAAGACTGCAAGCAAGCTTCAGAAGTGTCCTGTTGAGCTGTTTTTCATTATCAATTCAACAAGCTTCTTAAAAGCTCAATCGGCTAATATTCACTCATAGTGAAACCTACAGCCTTATGGATTTCTTAATAGCACTTTCAGCAACAAATCGATAAAATACATCAATGGAAGGGAATCATCTAATTGGACAAACAACACACCTTTCTTATTTAGGATCTTAAGTCTTAACTTAATGGAAAGAATTGAAAAATCCATGTAATAAAACTGAGAGACAGAGGAAATAGAATTCATACCAGAATAACATGTTTTCCCTTGATATCAATCTTAACATCGCAGGAAATCCTCGGAGCACCGTTGGATTGAGTACCAGAGCCATAAGATTCAGCTCTAATAAAATCAACAAGAACAGGGAATTTGATCTTCTTTGCTAAATCAGACAAAAACATAAACGCACCAGTAGCAACCCCAATCAAAACAGGAGTTGAAGATGAAGATCCTTTAAAATCCTCTGAAATTTCTAAAGCAATTTCACTAATTCGATCTGAAATCTCTTCTTCACTCCATAGTACTCGTTCTATATCATCGTCTAACGCCATTGAATTTAGGGTTTAGACGAATCTTGAAGTCTAGGGTTTTCTGTTTGGGCTGGGGTTTAATAAGTAATCGTTTTGGTTAAACGCGGGACCATTCAAAATTAGGAAGTAGTGCGCCTAGAAAGCATTTCAAGATTCTTAATCTTACCCGAAAGGCAACTTGGTACTGTGATATAGGAGGGTCTCGGAAGATGCATCAGGAGGGTCGCGGTGAGATTTTTGAAGACTAAAAATCTAATGTGGGTGGCCAATTAGTGATGGTTGGGATGCCCACTTAATAGTCCCACATGCGCTATCTACCGAACAAACCAAAATTGTAGCACAAGTAATTTGTTTGTTTTATCTCAAAGCAACCTATGTTATTGAGAGCTATAAATAGAAGGTTAAAGAACGAAAAACCACAAGCATCAAGCATCAAGCGTACGTGAAATTTTTTTGTGGAATTGATCGTAAACTCTTTGCACTTCGGTGTAAGCTTGTTGTGGTAGTCATCCTCTATTAGGTAGCAGTTCCTCTGTGGGATTTACCTAACGACTATAAGGACTTCTCTAGAGAGTTGGGAAGCACAGGTAGGAGATATTTGCCTTTGTGGTATTTATCGGATTAATCTGTAACCTTGGTTGCCTGATCACGTTCTTGTCTATTCTGCGGTCCTTCTCTTCTGCAATAAGGCCATTCAAGAACTGATACGTGACTACAGGGTTTTAACTGAAGCAACGTACAGCGGCACACAGTGTTGTAAGACCTAGTTAGCTCGAGTTGTGTAAGTCTTTTAAGTGATTCTTTTCACAGCTGAGGTAGAGACAAGTTGGGCATAGTTTACTTGGTTTACTTGTCAGCCCCAGCTTGTAAGTAGATTTCCGTATGACCTGGAGCAATCCGAAGGAAGTCACTTTGTGTATGTTATGTTAAACTGAAGAGGACATTTCGAAACATACAATTGATAATTGATGTTCTTCTATAGGTTGTAGTTTCCTCGTTAAAAAAAATCTTTGTTGTCTTGTGTGCTTTACTTTCCGAATTATATCTCTGATTTTATAATTAAAGCAAACACAAGTAGTACGTTATTATAACCGTTGAGTTGGTCTCAAAATCCTTTCGAGGGATTCACCAAGACTTGTCTTACGTTAAGGACTGATCACTTGTGTTCCTAACTGAAAAAACAGAGGTACCAAAATACAACCAACTTTTCGTTTGGGCTCGTGAGTCTTATGGTAAGATATGGACGATCTCAAAATTCAATATCCAAATCTGATAACCGGAGTAGGATCACAAGTGATCAGTCGAACACAAGACATGTTTTGGTAAATCCCCTGGATGGATGATGGACCAACTCGATAGTTATGAATAACGTACTTCTTGTGTTTGTTTTAATTATATAATCAGAGATATAATGCGGAAAGTAAAGCACACAAGACACCAGAGATTTTTTTAATGAGGAAACTACGACCTGTAGAAAACCTCGGGACCTCGTCCAGATTCAACACCGCACAGTATTAATTGTCTACAAACATTATTCTACTATAAGACTTCGGTTTGGGATGTAGCAGAGACCAACTCCAACCCTCCAAGTGAATTGGCTACTGCCGCACTCCTTACGTCTCTAAATCCCCCACAGATCGTAACGCACTCGATTCCCCTAGCTGACGTACTTTACAGGCCTATGAGTTGCTTTAACCGTTGTTAAAGGCTTATGTCGACAATTCCTTCTTTGCAAACTCAATTATCAACTGTATGTTTCGAACTGTCCTCTTCAGTTTAACATATGTAAGTGACTTCCTTCGGATTTCTCCAGGTCATGCGGAAATCTACTGACAAGCGGGGGATGACAAGTAAAACCAAGTAAACTATGCCCAACTTGTCTCTACCTCAGCTGTCAAAAGAATCACTTAAGAAACTTACACAACTGGAGCTAACTAGATCTTACAACATCGTGTGCAGATGTACGTTGCTTCCTTAACCTTGTATGTAACGTATCAGTTCTTGAATGACCTTATGCAGAAGAAAAGGACCATAGAATAGACAAGAACGTAATCAGTTCACCAAGGTTACAGGTTAATCAGATAACAACCACAAAGGTACGTTATCGCCTACATGTGCTTCCCAACTCTCAAGAGAAGTCTTTATAGTCGTTAGGTAAACCCACAAAGGAACTGCTACCTAATAGATGATGACTACCACAACAAGCTTACACCGAAGTGCAAAGAGTTACGATCAATTCCACAGAGAAACTTCACGTATGCTTGATGCTTGTGGTTTTCGTTCTTTAATCCTCAATTTATAGCTCTCAATAAGATATGTTGCTTTGAGATAAAGAAATAGATTACTTGTGCTACAAGTTAGCAAGTGCCCGTTACTTGGCTTGCACACAAATAAACCCTAGGTTAATATCAATTAGAATTCTTTTAACATTTATCTGCCAAGTGGTTTATTAGCTCTTAACCACTTCAAGATAGAAATCCAATGACCATCTTTATCTTACTGACTCATTGAGATTCGTTGGATGGACCACAGAAGATATTTTGATAAGCACAAGTCCAACTAAGAGATAAGGAGTTATTTGTTAAACCCGCGTTGAAAATCCCGAAGAATATTCACCAGACGGTTCGCGAACCGTCTGAATCTGAAATTTGGGCCAAATACATTGAATCTAATGTTCACGTACATGTACCCTACAAAGCAACGTTTTTGAACTCATGGGGAAAATCCGGAGTCACTGTTCCCGAACCGGTTCGTGAACCGCCGTGTTTCAGATTTAGGGATAAACTGGATCCGCTGGAAGCATCTGCGCTTGGGCCAGTTTTCCTGTACTTAGACGTGTGGAAGTCCTCAGCTATAATCCATGGACTCTGCTCTATAGTACTCCTTTCAATTCACCTAATTTCCTACATGTGATTTGCAAGCAAACCATTGCACTGGAAAATGTATTGAATCTATCTCCTGTATCTTGTAACTTAGTATGGTAGGAACACATACCAATATAACTCATGGTTATGTAGACAAGAGTACAATCTCAATCGCAATTAGTATCTCTACTAAAGTAGTCGACTATTTCGAAAGATAGAATAAGTTGAATAGAAGAAATTCCATAAATGTCACAACTCCTACTAACCTTTTGTCGATGAAGAATATTTGATGTCTTCTTTGTAATTGCAGTCTTCGTCTTCAAGGTCTCTACTACGTTGTCTATATCCCAATTCCCAAATCTAAACTCTAGTAGGCTAAATCAAGAATTGTGTTTTAACACCGAAAACTGACAACTAGCTTGACATACCAACGCTAGTGGGTTTGACCGGACAATGCCCTAAAAATCTCGCCCTTTGTCAATTTTAGTGACAAAACCAATTTACATATGGATTCAAAAGATATACAAAAAAGATCTAATCCATATGTATTTTGATTTCTTGAATTCTTCAACTTCTCCTTTGAGTCTTGATGTGTTCGTTAAACTCCTGTTGAAAAATTCGTAGACAGCACTACAACATATCCAGCTCAAACAACCACAAAGGTACGCCTGAGCTTACATGGGTTAATATGCTAATCCCACGTGTTGTGTGTGCAAAGAGTAAGAATCAAAGCATTTTTAAAGTCTGTGTACCAAAACTTTTAAAGTGATTCTACTCATTCTTGATACGAAGCTCCCCCTTAATCCTCTTTTTGCCAGATTGGTATGAAGCCCAATATTTACTCCCCCTTACTTGATACTTTCAAAAAGTACATAAGTAAGCAATACGATATTCTCCCCATATGGTTGTGAACCACAAGAATAAGAAACCATATGTATTCTCCCCCTATTTGTCACAAAATATGAAAAACTAGATGAGACTCGGGTTTCAAGCCTATAAAGATAGTCAAGTCAAGGATATACTCTCATATCAAGTTTAAGATGACATAACTAGAAAATCAGAACAAAGATCTCGAATTTGATTCATCTTTGGAGAAATATAGATACATTTTTCTCCTAATATTCCACATCCACGCTCCCCAAAAAGATTTGTTACTAAGCGCAAGCTTATTTAAGAACTCTCCCCTATGTGGTGTTATTCAATAAAGAACAACATTATATGCCTTTACAAGTAAAGACACGTACAGATAATTACTTCCTTTTTGAGAAGAAGTCTTAATCTAGTTTGTCTCTGCCTAAAAAACTAGATACTCTTGTTTTTAATGAACAAGAACGACACCAATAGATTGACGAAGATTCTGAAATGTTCGTGTATCTAATGGTTTTGTGAGAATGTCAGAAAGTTGTCGTTCTGACGGCATATGTTCAAGTGTAACAATCTTGTCTTCATAGAGATTACTTATGAAGTGATATCAAATATCAATGGGTTTGGTTCTAGAATGCTCTACTGGATTTTCAGTAATGCGTATATCACTAGTATTATCATAGTAGATATGCATAGTACCCACCTTGATACCGTAATCTGCAAGCATTTGTTTCATCCATAGCAGTTGAGTGCGGCATGAACCTGGTGCTATGTATTCCGCTTCGCATGTGGATAATGACTGTGAGTTTTGTTTCTTGTTGTGCCATGCTACAAGATTTAACCCAACGAAAAAGCATCCACCCGAAGTGCTTTTTTTGTCATCTCTGCTACCAGCCCAATCAACATCAGAATATGCTAGAAGATTGGTGTTGGTGTCAAAGGTATATGTGAGTCCAAATCCCACCGTCCCTTTGACATAGCGTAGAATCATTTTGACAACATTGAGATGTGATATTCGGGGATCAGCTTGATATCTCGCGCAACACCCTACATTATATGCAATATCGGGTCTTGTTGTTGTCACGTACAAAAGGCTTCCAATCATAGATCTGTAAAGTTTTTGATCCACTTTTTCACTTTGCAGATCCTCACTGACCTTGTCACTAGTTTCCATAGGTGTTGGTTTTGCTGATGCACCATTCAGACCAAACATTGAAACCATATCCTTGGCATATTGCTGCTGAGATATGTAGATACCACTTTCGTATTGCTGAACTTGTATTCCAAGAAAGAATTTTTTAGTTCCCCTACATTACTCATATGGAATTCTTCACTCAGTGAGGTTTGAAATTCCTTGGTAATTTTTTTCGATGTGAAACCAAATATTATGTCATCAACATAAACAGTAGAACCTCTATATAAGAATACTCTATATAGGAATAACCTCCATATAAGAATAAAATTTTCTGGTCCCGACTTGGGCCAGTTATATATAAGAATAAACTCCATATTGGAATAAGTCATTTTTTTTTCCGGTCCCGTCTTAAGGAACCTACCTCCATATAAGAATAATTTACATTATAATGTAGATAATATAGGCCTTGTCATACATTAAAGTTTAAGATGTAGAGATTCGTGTAACCATTTTGTAAGATCCTTTTGCTTCATAATGGATTAAATGTTTGTTCTTCCACAACTTAATACAAAAAGCTTCACTCATATAGTTTTGCTTGCCAATTTTTGGTGCAATTGTTGATTTTTGTGTTAGTAAACAAAAATTGATTATTATTTGTATTACCTAGGTATTGATTAGTATTTACACCAAGAATTGAGTTTTATATGTCCAAGTATATGTAAAGCGAAAAATATTTGAACTTTCAGGGTAAACCTCCATATAAGAATAACCTCTATATAAGAATCTTTTTTTGTGATCCCAAGGATATTCTTATATAGAGGTTCTACTGAATTTGGAAAGTTATACAATCCTTACCATACCATTTAAACATGGTTTTGTCGGCATCTCCCCTGATAAAACCTTTCCCCAACAGGGAGGTTGGTAACCTCTCAAACCAAGCCATAGAAGCTTGTTTTAATCCATAAAGTGTTTTATTCAGCCGATACACTTTGTTTGGATTAGTTGGCAACAAAGACTTTTTCCTTCAAATCACCATTAAGAAAAAGCTGATTTGATGTCACTTTTGTAGTGAACGTTTCTCCAATAATCTCATCAGGTACATGACTACGACGTACACATAAAGGTTGTTCAGGAGCAGTTGGCTCGACTTCTTCCTCTACATTATCGTCTTTGTTGTGGTCCTTCTCTGTATCGATCACAGTCGGGACTACACCAGTAACGACCGGTTCGCAAATCGTTCTCTCTTTTTCTACTGTTTCAATCAGCGGTAGTTCAGCTGGGGCTATGTTATTCTGATGAAATTCGGTTATATCATCAATGATAACATTTGCAGATTCCATCATAACTCGAGTTCTTGTGTTAAAAACTCTGAACCCTCGACTGTCAGATGCATATCCTAGAAAAATTCTCCCATCGCTTTTTGAGTCAAATTTTCCTCTTTGTTCTCTGTCTTTAAGGATATAACACATGCTTCCAAACATACGAAGATAGCCCAAGTTGGGTTTCTTAACGTACCATAGCTCATATGGTGTATTCAAGGTAAATGACCTTAAGTATACATGATTAATGAGATAGCATGCTGTAAACACTGCTTCACCCCAGAATTTTAAGGGTAATTCTCTGTTGTGAAGCATAACCCAAGCCATTTCTTGAATATTTTTATTATTTCTTTCAGCCACGCCATTAGCCTGAGGTGTGATTGGTGCTGAATATTGTTGAATTATACCCAGTGAGTCACAAAACTCGAATACCTTAATATCTTTGAACTTTATGCCAGGGCCGCTCCTGATTTTCTTAAATGTGCGACCTTGCTCATTCGGTATTCTATTCACAATGATCTTAAACTCTTCTAGGGTATCATTCTTGTGCTTGAGAAATGATACCCAGGTGAATCTAGTGTAATCATCAACCATTACCAGGGCATATTTATTCCCACCAACAGAGACTTGTTGGATATGACCAAAGATATCCATATGAATTAAGTCAAGTGGAGCTTTGGTTGTTATACCGGTAGACACTTTATGTGGAACTCTTATTTGTTTACCCTTTTGACAGGCACCACACCATCAACATTGGCTTGTATCTTGGGGACACCTCTAACAAGTTCCTTGTTAATTAACTTCCCCAGTAAACGATAATTGATATGACCAAATCGTTCATGCCAAAGATGGGTAGATTCATCCTTAGTCAGGTTGCAACAAAGATCGGACTTGATATCAAGTAGATAACAATTGTTCGACCCATGAATACCATGAAATATGGTATTGCCAGATTTATCTTCAATGACGCATTTCTTTGCCTCGAAAATAACCTTGTGGCCTTTGTCAAAGATTTGACTAATAGAGAGAAGATTAGATTTCATGCCTTCATTTAGACAACAACATGGATCTCGGGAATACCTGGAAGTTTAATAGTTCCTTTCTTGCTGACGAAGCAACAACTTCCATCTCCAAAGGTTACATGACCACCTTTGTAGTCATAAACGTTCACGAACCAAGACAAATCCCCTGTCATGTGCATGCTACATCCACTATCAAGGAACTACTAAAAAGGAGATACAGATTTCAGAGCAACTGTCCCTAAGGCACATTCATGAGTTCCCTCAGTAGGGGGTATTTCTTGAGTTCTTACATGCTTCCTTAACGCAATAAAGAGTTTATGAGCAGATTTATGCAAGTCTTTCAGTTCTTGAAGTTTTTTCCTGAATGTAGTGCATAAATGTTGGAAGTGACCTTTGATGCCACAAAAGGTGCAGGGATGTTCAATATTCATGTTTTCTGGATGAGGGAGCTTGAACCCGCTTCCATATCTCTCCCTTGAATCATGCTTCAGACTAGATTCTGAATAAGTGATAGGTGCTCAAAACACCTATTCAAGAGTACCTAATTGATATAATTTAGTCCGCTAATTCCTCATACATTCTTTATTTTACCCCGTTTTCTATTTTGCAGGTACCTTGAAATTTAATTATACAAATAAAGCAAATACAACTCAATTCACTATTCGGAGACATATGAAGTTGATGACTTGAATACAAGAAGGATGCAAAGATTTAAGAGTGTCGCAAACGAGATTACTGGGAGCAAGATTATTAAATGGGCAGCCATGTTCCATCCATTCCCAGCAGATCGATAAGGGCCACCCCTTGCTCTAATTTAAACCGGACGAACTCTTTTCTCAGTTCAGTTTAATGAACTCTTTTCTTGGGGAGTGCTGACGATGGCCAAAAATACAGGAGGATGTTATTGAGAAGAAAACAAGGATAAAGGGTTCGCATTGGTTACGTGTCTGGGGCTATATTCAAAGATAGAAAACAAGGAGAAAAGGGAAAAGGTTGCTGCTGTTGCTGCTCACCATGGATCGATGGCAAGTCCACCGCCGGTGCTTATTTTCAGGGATTAGAAAATCGAAAACAACATAAGATTGGGTTTGAGTCAGTTCACTGTTGCAAAGAAACATCAGAGAAGAGAAGGGCTGCTGCGGGTTGTGATGGAGTGAAGCTTGGTAGCGAGATGCAGGGGTTTTGAACGGTGTAGGCTGTTGTTGCTGAATGAGAGTGACGTAACATAGTTCTGTGGTGTTGGACTGTTGTGTGGATGATTACATTTGCAGGGAAGGAGTTATTGAGTTCAAAATTATACCAACAAAATTTAATGAAACGAAACAGGAATTTTGCACATCACTTGCTTGACAAAATGACTAAACCAAGGATTCAATATCAAGGGATGCTACCAGTTGGCTCTAGGTGAAGAAAGTAAGAAAGGAAGTGCTGCTGGTGGAGTAAAAGAAGTTGGAGAAGGTTTTCGTGGTTCTGATGCTGCGGATATAGGCTGGAAGGCGAGTTGATGTATCAGTTGCATATGCTACAGAGAATGAAGAGAGAGTTGTTGTTGTTGGTCGTTGCAGCTGTTGGTTGGGATTTTCATGAGGTTTCAGAGTACGTGAATGAATGTGAATATATGTGTGTGTTGTTATGATTCAAGGATATGCAGGGAAGGAGTTGTGCTTAGATGGAGCAAACCAATTGAACTTACAACTATTCAGCTACAAAATGCACATTTTGTGTTTGACAAAACGCCTGAAACAAGCTGCAAGAACAAGGGACAATGGTGAGCTAAAACCATCGATTGCAGCAGATGGAAACTGGAGAATAGGTAGTCATTGTGCTGAGTTCACTGAACAATGAAATGGGTCAAGGTTTAATTTAAGATTTGGAGCCAGGAGGGCGTGTTTTTCAGCAGGATTTTGGCTTGGATTGTGCTGCTGGTGACGTGAGGGAGAACTGTCAGTTCCGTAGAACTGACAGGTTAATGACCGTTGAAGTAGTGGGTTTAGTCGGTTGCGTTGGTTTGATC
>JAJJMA010090511.1:0-22151 GCA_023529015.1 Papaver nudicaule
CCCCTGAGCAAGAACCTGTTGTTCCTCCTGTTAACTCCGGCAATGAGATTTTCATTCCTCAACCATTCTCTACCGCTAGGGGTACTTTTACTGGCCCTTCTGGTAGTTCTAGCTCTCCTGCTGCCGCTCTTACAGACCTTCATAGGATGCCTTTTGGCGATAGAGCTTCTGGACTCCCAAGAAGGAGTGATACTGGCATGATAGTAAACAGGCTCGCCGACTCTTTCTCCCGACTGCTTTCCCTGGAAGAAGAGAAGAACAGCCCAAGCTCCATTTATTATGAGGCTATGTTAAAGTATTCTACCACTGGCTTAGCCAATTCTTCAAATTTGTCCTCTGTGGCCCAAGAGTTGACTCCCTAGGAACATTTTTTCATGGCCGCCGCGGTAACTATTCTTTCCCATATGTACTTTTATTAGTTATTATGTCTAACTTTGCTGAATTCTCCTTTCGCTTCTGCCTCAGGGTTTTCAGCATTGCTTGAGTCTTATTGATACCTTTGATGCTCAAAGCGATAGGGTGGATTTCCTGTCTCGTGAAAACGAGGATCTTGAACGCCAGTTGAAGGAAAAAGAGACAGAAGCGACAAAGTGGCTCAATGCTAGCACCAAAGAATCCAATGAGCGTGATGGACTTCAAGGTACTTTTCTCATTTAACTTGTAAACTGAAATTTCTTTACATTCTAGTCTTTTGCCGAATCCCTTAGATCTTGCCCCTTCCAAGGTTGTTGTCAGCATTCTGACACACGACTGAAGCGAGCTGAAACCGAGATAGATAACTTGGCGAAGGCTAATGCTAAGAAGTGCGATATGCTGTACGACCAGGCTAAGACTATTGAGTGGTACCGCCGAGAGTTAAATTATGTTAACGAATTAAATGTTAACCTTGATAATCTTCTCAAAGTTTCTCAAGCCGACCTAAAGTGGATGGAGAGCGAACGAGATAATGCTCGTCGACTAGCTGAACTTAATAACAAACGAAAAGAAGCCGCCATTGTGGACCATATGAGAGCGAGCTCTCTGCGTTTGGATGAGAAGGCGAGAGCTGATAAGCTTGCCTCTCGCCTTAATACTGCCATTTCTGAGAGAGATTTCGCCGAGCAGGAAATGCAAAGGTGGAAAGATTTCTGTAAGATTCACGGCGATCGTGCCAGAGAACTTGACAGCCAGCTAAAGGCCCAACTGCAGCAAGTAGCCAGTGTATCCGGTTCTTCTGTTAATGCTAAATTTGAATCCCCTCTACAACTCCTTGTAGAAGCCCAAAATGGTGCTTGTAGGCACGTGAGCGAGTTGGAAGGTAGATTCCTAGGATATTTCTCCGCCTGATTCTTCATATCGCTTCAGTTTCTAACTCTTTTGCTTTATCTTTACAGAGCGAGTCAAACAGTTGGAAGAAGAAATGAAGAAACGACACAAAATCGTTGAGGACCACAAACTTTGTACTTTCACCATCTCTGACTTGGCTGGGAAACTCACCCATCACAATGGTTGTGAAGAAAGGCTAAATCAGGCTATGGAGGCTCGCAGCCAATGTCCCGACCAGATCGCTGCACTGAACCTTCAACTTCAAGATCACAAGAAATGCCAAACCAGTATTGAAGGCCTTGAAAGTAAGGTGAAGTATTTGGGTAAAATCCAAAGCGGACTTCAGGCTGATTTGAGTCAAGCTCAGAAAGATCTCCAAGCTAAGGATGTCAAACATAAGGAACAACTTCTTCTTATGGACTTCATCGCCGTTCAGGAGTATGTGAATGAAGAATATCCCAAGCTTAAACTGGAGATACCTGCCAAGTATGTCATTGCTCCTCAATCTTCCGCCGTAAAAGAGGTGGATTGTGAACAAGATGGCGAGGGGTCCGGATCTAGCGGCGAGGAGGATGTTGAAGAAGAAGATATGGTCCATGAAGAAGATGAGGAAGAAGAGGAGGAAGAGGATGAAGAAGCGGAGGAGGAAGAAAATGTAAAGGAGCAAGATGAAAACACCGGCAGTGGCCAGCCTGTTGGTGGAGAGAGGACTCATGATGGCGAGAACCAGACTGCTCCCTAAACTTGAAAAAGAATTGGCGACTTCTCTTTACACTTTCTTTTTGTGCCTCTGCAACTTCTTTGTTTTGTAATAAACAATCTCTTTTTTTTTTTGTTAAGGCGGATATTTTTGCTCCTTTCCGTCTTTATTATCGCCATGTAGGGATATTACCTTTAACTTTTTGCAATGGATTATCTTTCTTTTAAATGCTGCCTTTTGAACAATCTTCAATCGTATTTGCTTCAATTTGCCTTCAAAGTCTTGACTTGCCATTGAGTGAAGTCCTGGTCCTGTACAACCAACAATTTCTCAGAGCGACAGGGTTAGATCCCAGCCGTAACCATTACTTGTGCCCGTCGGCGATCTAATATAAGCTGCTTGGGTTGCCCCATAGACTTTAATACACTATAGCTTTCGCCAGGGGTGATGCTATGGCGTAGACGGATTAACACACCGACGGCTCCGCCGAATGTGATGCTACAGCAAAAGGGTTCTTATTCTCCCAAACACTTACAGATCATCAAGTAACACGACTGGCCTTACAACTAAGCCTGGGTCGGACTAACTCTTACAAGTAGGTGCGTTCACTCAATGCAAGCAAGCTTTCTTCATAAGAGATCTTGGCTCTTAGTTGATTTTATTGGTTTGGGCATTATGCCTTCAAAGATGGCATATGGCCTTAGTACCTGATCAGGGTTTTGGTATGGCTTTTATTGCCTTGGGCATTTGTGCCTCTGTAGGTGGCTTTTATAGCCTATTGCTGAGTACTTTGCCTCAGATATTGTGTTCTTAGAGCTTTCAAATTATAGCCATCACTGTAGTTAGATTTCCCAGTGAATGAAAAATGTAAATGACTCAGTAATTTGTTAATGGGGTTCGGCGCATGATAGCAAACCTACGTCCCCGGATCTTATTCGCTGTTGTTTTACATCAGTTAATAAGATTTCTTGGGTATTATGCCCGCCCAAGACTTCGGATTTACATTGTTTCCCTCAAGGATAGTACTTCTTAAGGAACCTGGCGTTCCATGGATGTTCAAGTTGTACGCCATGCTCGTCAATCAATACATACGCTCCTGGTCCATCCACTCTTTTGACCACATAAGGGCCATCCCATACAGGTTCCAATTTCCTGCATCCTTCTCGCTGAGACGGGGGAATCTCTCGAAGTACCAACTCGCCGGGCAGATATTCTCTTGGAATCACCCGCTTGTTGTATTCTCTTGATAGTCGCCGGTGATAATTCTCTATGTGTGTAAGGGCGATCAGCCGCTGCTCTTCTAGGTCATCCAGCTTAGCCAGAATCAAGTCTGTATTCAAATTCTTTTCCCATGCCTCATGCTTTGTAGTGGGCAAGATTACTTCAGATGGGAGTACTGCTTCGGCACCAAAAGTGAGTAGGAAGGGAGACGCTCCAGTTGCTTCTCGAACTGTGGTTCTATACGACCACAAGACATTGTGTAAATTCTCACACCATGCCTTTTTATGCTTCTCCAGCCTTTTCTTCAATCCCATTCCAATAGTCTTATTGGTGGCTTCTGCCTGCCCATTACTCTGAGGGTACAAGGGAGTTGATTTTCCTAACTTGACGCTGTAGTGGGCGAGTAACTTTCTTATGTTGTCGCCGACTAACTCCTTTCCATTGTCTGTACATATCTCCGCCGGTACTCCGAATCTGCAGAATATGTTCTCCCAAACGAATGTGAATACTTCTTGCCCTGTTTTCTTCCTGATGGCCTTGGCTTCACACCACTTGGTGAAATAATCTGTTGGCACAATGATGTATTTCGGTTGTCCGGAGCCTGTAGTTAGCGGCCCAATAATATCAATGCCCCACTTGGCGAAAGGCCAAGGGCTGAGCACTGAATTTAAAGACGTTGCCGGCGCCTTAATTCTTCTTCCATACAGCTGGCATGGTTTGCATCGCTGAACATATTCTTTTGCATCTTTATTCATCCAAGGCCAGTAGTATCCCTGCATTCTGACCTTCAAGGCTAAAGCTCTTTGACCACTATGATTTCCGCAGTCTCCTTCATGGATTTCTTTTAATAATTTATTGCCTTCTTCCCTTGATACGCATCGCAACAGTGGTCCAGAGAATGACTGGCGATATAAGATTCCATCTCGGAGTTCATAATTCGCCGAACGACTGATGACCTGATGAGCTAAAATTTGCTTTCCTGGTAAGGTTGAGCGGTCCAAATAATACCGTATCGGCGATCTCCAATCTGTCTCTGCTGACTCTTCAGTGCCTGTTGTTAATACTTCTCTTTGCCTTGGCGCTGCTACCGATGGCTGCATCACTCTTTCAATAGCTATCGAAGGAACATCTGGATTTGTCATCATTGAGGAGATAAACGCCAATGCATCGGCGTGCCTATTATCTTTTCTGCAGATGTGGCGAAACTTGATACCTGCGATCCTCTGGGCATACTCCCTAGCAAGTTTTAGGTACTTCTGCATAGATGGGTCTGTTGTCTGGTATCGTCCAGATATTTGTCGAATCACTAACTGAGAATTGCTTGTCAATCTGACATTGCTGATACGCATTTCAATGAGTATTCGCATGGCGTGAATAACCGCTTCGTATTCTGCCTCATTATTAGTCGCCGGGAATTCTAGTCTCAGCGAGTGTACTATCCTTGCCCCTTTCGGCGAAATTAGGACAATCCCTATTCCATTTCCTTCCTTATTTGATGAGCCGTCTACATAAACCTCCCATCCGTCAGGACTGCACTTCAATAGATCTGGCACTTCATGCTCTTGCTCATCCAAAGAGGATGGGATTTCTTCTATCTCTTCTTCTTCGTCGATTGGGAAGTCGGCGAGAAAATCCGCAATAACTTGCGACCGCTGAGCCGTACGTATTTCATATTGAACGCCGAACTGCTCGATTTGCTGGTTCCATTTGGCGATGTCCCCACTCTTTGAGAACTATGTAGGATAGACTCTATTGGAGTTTTAGTGAGGACCACAATGGGATGAGCGTGAAAGTATGGACGTAGCCGCTGAGATGCAAAGACCAACGCCAAGATCAACTGCTCTATTTTAGTGTAATTCTTTTCTGCCCCTTGCAGTGTTCTGCTGATATAATATATAGGTGTTTCCCCGCCCTTGGTTCTTACAAGCACTGCGCTTATGGTGAAAGGTGTTGCAGCGAGATATACTCTAAGTTCTTCGCCATGTTCAGGTGGTTGGATCGCTGGGAGAGTGGCGAGATACTTTTTAATGCCCTGAAATGCAGCTTCATGTGCCTCAGTCCAGTTGAACTTTTCTCCTTTCTTCAATGTCTGAAAAAAAATAGTTTGCATTTGTCGGAGAACCTGGAGATGAATCTATTAAAAGACGCCACAGTCCCATTGAGTCGCAGAACGTCTTTTACTGTTACCGGCGAGGGCATCTCTATAATTGCTTTAATCTTGGCTTGATCAGCTTCCACTCCTTTCTTGGTGACAACATATCCCAAAAACTTTCCTGAAGTTACACCAAAAACGCATTTCGCCGGGTTGATTTTTAACTTAGTAATACGCATATGGTTAAATATTTCTCTGAGGTCTCCCACATGAGTCTGCTTCTTCTTGCTCTTGACAAGCATGTCATCGACGTATACTTTCATCGTCTTCCCTATCCATTTGTCAAACATTTTCTGCGCCATTTCTTGATAAGTAGCGCCAGCATTCTTCAGCCCAAAGGGCATTCGAGTGTAACAAAACAACCCTTTAGTGGAAAAGAAAGCTGTGTGCTTTTGATCTTCCTCCGCCAAAGGTATTTGGTTATACCCTGAATAACCATCCATAAATGACAGCAACTCGTGACCTGATGTAGCGTCTACAGTCTGATCAATGCTTGGCAGCGGGAAACTGTTCTTTGGACACGCCCTATTCAGGTCGCTGAAGTCGATGCAGATTCTTACTCCCTTGTTCTTCTTAGGTACTACTGGCTATCCATTGTGGATATTGCACTGGCCTTATTATACCAGATGCCTTCATTTTGTCAATCTCTGCCTCTACTGCTTCTTTGTAAGCCGGGGCCAATTTCCTTATCTTTTGCTTGAATGGTCTAATCTTTGGATCAATATCTAATTTATGACACGCTATTGCCGGGTCAATTCCTGGCATCTCATTCATGCCCCAAGCAAAGACATCAACATATTCCTTAAGTAGCGCTTGTACCTCCGCCGATTCGTCTTCATTTAACAGAGTGCCAATCTTTACCATCTTTGGATCCTGATCATCGCCGATATTAACATCCTTAGTGGGTTCCACCGCTGTAAAATGTAATTCTGGTTCTCCCATCGGCGATTGTTCCTTTAATTGCTATAAGGCCTTATCTCCAGACTTCGCCGAGTCTTCTACCGAGTTTACTGAATGCACATATGTGGTTGGGTTGGCGATGAAATCTAGAATCTCCTGCTCTTTCACTGCTTCTTTGCTGAGCTTCTTTTTCTCTGTAATCTTCGCTTTTCGATTTTCGCGCATTTGCACATCCGCCGAATTACATGCCCTGGCCACTGCTAGATCTCCTACATACTCGGCGACTCCAAATGGTGTGGGGAATCTCAGGCGTTGATGATAAGTAGAAGGGACCCCTTTCAGACTGTGGAGCCACGGTCTTCCCAGAATGGCAGCATACGGCGAGTCAACATCCACAATACAAAGAGTAGTTTTCAAGAAATAATCCTCACAAATTTTAACTTTAAATTCAATCTCGCCTTTAGGCTTAGAAGCGATGCCATTAAACCCATAAATGTTATAGGAGGAGACTGTGGGCGAGGGTATTTTATCATCTTTCGCCCTCATCGCCTCAAAGGCAGTATTAAAGAGGATATCCACAGAACTTCCCGGGTCAATAAGCACCTTTGGCAGCCTAAATTGCTCCACCTGAATGGTAAGAACCAAGGGGTTGTTGTGATTTCTTCCCTCTGGAGGAATCTCTTCGGCGGAGAACCCAACACATGCCTTCATCCAATCTTGCAAAGGCTCTTGCTTAACGGCGACACTACAAATCTCATTTCCCATTCTATCTCGCTTATGCACACGAGATAGAACATTATCATGAAATTCATCCCTAGTAATCTTGGAATGTACAATGGAAAAACAGTCTAATTCCAGCAAATCACGCTCAACCTTTACCTCGTACACACTTGGAGTATGAGCAGGAATGGCTTGAATTGGCTGTACCATGATAGGAGGTGGTGGTGGCAACTCTAAAAATTCCTGGAATTTCCCCAAGCGGATGAATCGATGAACTCCTTGTTGCGCCGGTGCAGTTCTCAGTTGTATGGCCATGAAACTGATGGAACTGACAAAAGGAATTGGTATTGGTCGGCGGGGACCTTGGATTTCCTCTGTTATAAGGATAGCGGATGTCATCCCTGCAATTTGAACTTTCAATTTGGCCAAATGCATCCGTGTAGGAAACACGCAATTTTGGTAGAGTAGCGTCTTGGAAAGGTTGCTGGTTGCCTCTGCCGAATTTTCTATTATCTCCATTGTATCTTCTCTCACCATTCCCGTTTCGCCGATTATCTCTTCCTCCTCGTCCATAATTTCCTCCTCGATTATCTTGCTTATCACGCCCATCATAATTTTCTCGCTTCTGTGAATTCCAATGCTGCTCGGCGGTAACTTGCTGTTGCTGCTTTCCTACTGTAACTGTGTAAAACCCCAATGGTTAGATCTTACACAGTACACCCAAATATGATACACCAACATACATACAATCATTTCAAAGCATATAGCAACATTATAATCATAAGAGAGATAGAGTTAGAGATACTTGACAAGATGGTTTTACTTGGTTCATCCCCTTTAAATGAGGACTACATCCAAGGATATTACTAGTATAAGCATAATTACAATTCTCTCTTTACCTTGCTAATCTTCTAAGCTTAATCTCTCGAACAAGAACTCTCGATTTAGTCTTGGGCTGTTGAGAGCAAGTAGGATACTTTTCCTCTCTCCAGACCAATCCCAAATGTGTCCAACCCCTTTCTCAGTAGGTTAATTCGCTATTTATAGACTCTTTACATGGTGGTAAACAGCTAATACAAACAAAGTTATACTGACACTATTTGTCATGACTCGCCGACACACATACATCGGCGAGCTCATTCCTTACTCTACAAACATAGACAAGAGAATCTTCTTGGAGATAGGGTTGATGACGCATCCTCCACTGAGTCAACCAGTCAACCTGACAATGTATCCGTTCTGACTTCTCTTAAATGCTCACCTAAATTTCACCTAACTATCACCTAACAATTGGCGACAGGTCTTTTACTCGTTGATACCTTACTCGTTGATACCTTACTCGTTGATTCTTATGTCGCCCATCTTATTACTCGCTGATCCAGGACATTTCAGCTGTATTCTTTTTATACAGCAGCTCATTTAGGATGCTTTTATATCGGATAGGTATTTTCTACCCTTACATTTTGCCTCTTTCATCTCCTAAGACTTTAGTCGCCGGGGATGAAACTTTCATACTCGCCGAAAATACCGCCCCACGTTCTCCACTAAGCTTTTTTCACGCCACACGTCTATAGCCATGCATCCGTTACTCCACGTGTCTCCCATGCGTCGCTTCTACTTTATGACTGGTAACCGTTTACACCCATGATCTCCATTACTCCACTACAGCTCATAACCGTTATCGCCGGTTAATCTCCCCTCTACTCCTATAAATACCCAACTCTGCATCTACTTCCACCTTTACGAGTTCTCTTCTCTTAAACCCTAAGCCCTCTGCTACTGCCCTTTGCATTTAAGTTTTCATCTTCTTCCTTCTTTCTCACAGATTTAAAATTTCCATCCTTCCCTGAACAGCTGCTGCTTCTTCCTCTTTTTATCTTTTGACGATTTCTTCTCTGAGTTCTGCTACAGATCTCTCTCTCTTCTTTTTTTTCCCGTCACCGGCAACCACCAATCTTCATCTTCTTCGACTGATTTTCCACCGGAAACAACCAATCTTCATCTTTTCTGACCACTTTCAGACCGCCTCAATGACTTCAACTGTTAAATCCTCCAGATCTAAAAGCACGGTCAGCAAAACCAAATCTACTGACCAAAAGGTGCCTAGTTGGAATACCGATTGGCCTGGCTATTGTGCTCATTTCAAAGTAGAATATCTTAACCCCAAAATCCATTCTCTGCCTGAGACAAAGAAGGCATCTGATCTACTATCTGTCGACGATCTTCTTCGATCAGAGACGAGTAACACTTGGGCTGCCGTTGCCTTTGGTCAGCTGAAGGCTGGGCTAAAGTTTCCACTTTACAATCCGAGTAATACTTTTATCGTTGATCTTCTTGTGGCGATTAACAGAAGTCCTTTTCAGCTAACGGGGAATGCCATCCGAGTAATGACTGAGTGGAGCAAGCGTCGAGATGGTCAAACAAACTATCCTCTGCTCGCCGACCTGGAAGCTCATAAGCCTGAGGAGTTTACTTTGAAGAAATTTCTTGAACAATATTCTGTGGCTTCCTGCAATAGAAAAACTAATCCCTGGGCCGTTCGATTTACACCCAAAGCGAATTACCCTGCTACTGACTTGCTACTCGCCGACGTCGAGTTCACAAGTACAAAAGAAAAGCCAACTGTTCGTCACAGCTCTGAGGGAGACTTTTCCAATCTTCCTTGTCTCATCGACGGGCCTGGCTACTAGGTTGGGAGGATGAGGAGAAAACCAGAATCCGAGAAGCTTTTCTGCCTGAGCATTCCCACCTCGCCAAGCATACCTTCTGGAATGTAGTCTGGCCTGATGCTGACAACTATGCCAAGGATGAGAATGGCAAATTTCTTAGGACGAAAGATAAAGGCTATGTCAAACTCTCGGCTGATGCTATTGCTGGGACAAAAAGAGGGCGAGAAGATACCGCCAATGCTTCTCGGGTAAATATATATCTATTCTCAGTAGAATTATTCTAGCAAAGATCCGACTGAAGATCTAGAAACAAGCACTTTAATTTAATCTATTTTAAAAATATATGCAAATATATTTTTAAAATATATATCTATATTTGCTTCTGCTTGTTCCGAGATCTGATAGGTGTATCTTTGGTGATATTCAATTTGCAGCGCCCAAAGAAACCCAGGCCATCTCCCGCCGAGGTAGCTGAAGAACTTCGCCAACTTGCTGCAAAGAATCTGCCCCCTCCTCCAGTTTCTTCTGAGTTAGCTAAGGAGGCTGCCTCTAGCCAGGAAAATCTTGGATCCCTCGCTGATCAGTCCACCAAGGGTAACTCCAACCTACTCGTCGATCAGTCCTTAAAGGATAGCTCTGATATGCCCGTCGATCGATCTGTAAGGGATGGTTCTACCAATCCTTCCATTACTGGAGATTTTGAAGAGATGGATCAAGACCCTGAGATACGTCCCATAGGGGGTGAGCATCTTGAGGTGGATTTGGATATGCTTAACATATCCGGTGATCAAGATACTTCCAAGCCCTCTTCTTCTTCAAAGAAACCCGAGATGCCCTCTACTCAACATACTCCTGCTGTTTCTGCACTTGAGTCACACCTCGCTGGCTTAGTCGTTCTCGATAGGTTGCCTCGGCATCCTCTTACTCCTCAGCCTGCTAAGGGACCAGGATGCTTGCTGCCGACTGCCCCAAACATGCTCGTCGAAGCTTTTGACAAGCTCAGTGTGGCGGACGACTGCACAGACCAAGAGTATTTTGAAACCTTGGCTCAATATAGTCGTCCTGGGTTTGTTCATCACCCAAATTTCCACACTGCTGCAGCTGTCATCCCTTATCAAGAGCACTTCAATCTTTTTAACATGGTGAGTATTTTTGTGGTATTTCATCTTTTCTAGCTCTGTCATCATTTGAGACTTATGCTTATTCTGTGTAATATCAGCACTTCCATCACTGCTTGAGTGTTGCCTCGGCCATTGAAGGTCTTGGCCGTGAGAACATTAACCTCAAGAATCAAATCAGTCAACTGAAACATGATGCCGTGGTGCGTGGCCAAGAGGTTGAGAGGTTAAAGAATGAGGCCAGAGAGCGAAGCCTGACAGTCACCACTCAGCAGAGTAAGTTTTCTTCACATTTCCTTTTTGTTTAGTTATTCTGCTGTTCGTTTTGCTTCTTTCGCCGACCCTTAGATTTCCTGCCCTCCAAGGTTGCCATTCCTCCGATGACGATAGGCTTAGGCGAGCTGAATCCGAAATCGAGAGACTTAGTAATAGCAACTTTAAGCAGTGTAGTCAATTATTCACTTTCCTCAAGGACCTTAAATGGTGTCGCCGAGAGTTGGATCAGGATGTTGATATTATAAGAAATCTCTGTGATACTTATCAAGCTACTCGACGGAATTAGGCCATATGACTAGCCAACGTGATGTTGCACTTCGCCGAGAAGAAATTGCCCTTGCCGCTAAGACAGAAGCCGAGACAAGTCATAAGCGAGCTTCCTTCCTCTGGAAAGAAGAAAAGTCCAGAGCTGATAAGCTGGCCTCTCAAGTTATTAGCTTAAGCATGGAGAAAGAAACCGTCGAGTTTCTGATTCAACGCTGGAAAGATATGGCGGAGAGGCGTGAAATTTTGACGATTGATTTATACAAGCAATGCTCTGACCAACAGCGCCGAATAGAACAAATGTTAGGTCCGTGTGCTAACGAAAACTTCGAGTTCCATATGGCTCAGTTTACGGAAGCACAAGAGGGTATGCGAGAACATGTCTGCAACCTAGAAGGTAGCTTTTATAGGGTTTACTCATAACTTGTCATGCTTATGTTTATTTTCCATTTTTTACTCATAAGGTAACTCTTTTTTTTTTTGTGTCATAACTTTTTCTCCTTTTGCCTCAGCTACAATTCAGAGGTTAAAGAATGAAGCAGATCAACAGCAGGAGATCATCAAAGGCTGCCATGAACTGGAGATGAAGGTCCAGGATCTTTCTGATCAACTCAAGGAACACAAGTCTTGCCCCAGCAAGATAGATGAGTTGTCTGAAAAGCTCAAAGAACATGATTCCTGTGCTGGCCAACTTGCTGATCTGAACAAGCAACTTCTTGACCATGCCTCTTGCGCTAGCAAGATTCAAGAATTGGAGAGTGCCCGAGATGGTCTTCAGATTGAACTCGCCGAAGCTACGGATGATGTCCAGTACTGGGAGAAGCGTCACAAGGATGATGTTGTGAGTGCTGCCTTCATCGGCGCTCAAGATTTTGCTTACAAGTTCTTGCCTCAACATGGAGTAGAAATTCCCCTGGCTTATCAACGACCTACTCCTGAACAGCTCGCCATGCAAGAGAAGGCAAGCACTAAAGGAAAAGAAGTGCTGTGGGCAGAGGGGAATGAAGAAGACAATGAAGAAGAACCAGAAGAAGAAAGTCCCCTAGAAGATGAATCCGAGGAAGAAGGTTCAGAGGAAGAAATTGAGGATGAAAATCCTAAGGTGCAAGATCAGCCTCTAGGCATTGGTGCTGGAGATGTGGAAGGTGGAGAACTCGGCGAGCATAACTTAGGAATGGGCGCTAATGCCAGCCAGTTAGTCGGCGAACAAAATACGGAGGTAGTCATTGAAGTCGACGAGCAGAACACGAGAAATCTCGGCGAGCCAAATACTGCTGGGACTGTTAGAAATGATTGCCATCCTGAAGATAGCGGGACGGGCGACATAGGCACGGATCTCGGCGACCTTAATCAGGACAAGCCTCCTACCCCCAAGAGTCCTTTTCCGGATCCTAGGTGTTAAAGTAGCTTTTCTTCTGCTTTTTGGATGTTGTGGTAGATAGATTGTTGCTTCCTTAGTTTTTGTATTTTTCTTGCTATCTTTGATTTTCCTGTAATGAACCATTTCCCTTTGAATGTTATTTTGGTGAATGTTGTTTTTATGTCTGATGACATCTGTTTCCCATATGCAATTTTCCATTGGTATATTTGCTCATTTTTATCTTATCTTGAAAGAGTTAACTTTCCAAGGAGTGAAGCCCTGGCCCTCGTTACCGCCAACAATATCTTATAAATTGAACTAACAATTTCCCAGAGCAACAGGGTAGAACCCAGCCGTAATCATTACTTGTGCTCGTCGGCGATCTAATATAAGTAGAATGGGTTACCCTCATAGACTTCAATACACTCCGCCAGGAGCGATGCTATGGCGTAGACGGATTATCACACCAGCGGAACCGCCGATGTGATGCTACAGCAAAAGGGGACCTTATTTCCTTACAAACACTTACAGATCAACAAGTAACACGACTGGTCTTACAACTAGCCTGGGTTGGACTAACTATTACGATAAGGGCATTCACTCGACGGAAGTAAGTCTTCTACATAAGAGATCTTGGCTCTTAGTTGATTTATTGATTTGGGCGTTTTGCCTTTAAAGATGGCACTTGGCCTTAGTACCTGATCAGGGTTTTGTATGGCATTTGTTGCCTTGGGCATTTGTGCCTCTGCATTTGGCTTTTATAGCCTGCTACTGAGTATTTTAACTCAGCTGTTGTGCTCTTGGAGCTTTAAAATTCTATCTATCACTGCAGTTAGACTACTCAGTGAGTGAAAATGCAAATGACTCAATGATTTGTTAACGGGGTTCGGCGCATGATAGCAAACCTACGTCCCCGGATCTTATTTGCTGCTATTTTATATAAGCTAATAAGACTTCTTGGGTATTATGCCCGCCCAAGACTTCGGATTTTACATGGTATCCCTCAAGGGTAGTACTTCTTAAGGAACCTGGCGTTCCAAGGATGTTCGAGTTGCACGCCATGCTCATCAATCAGTACATACGCTCCTGGCCCAGCCACTCTTTTGATGACGTAAGGGCCATCCCATACAGGTTCCAACTTCCTGCACCCTTCTCGTTGAGATGGGGGAACTTCTCGGAGCACCAGCTTGCCGGGTGAATATTCTCTTGGAATCACTCGCTTGTTATATTCTCTTGCTAATCGCCGATGATAATTCTCCATGTGTGTAAGGGCGATCAATCGCTGCTCTTCTAAGTCATCTAGCTTGGCTAGGATTAAATCTGTATTCAGATTCTTTTCCCATGCCTCATGCTTTGTAGTGGGCAGAATTACTTCAGATGGGAGTACTGCCTCAGCGCCGAAAGTAAGTAAGAAAGGAGATGCTCCAGTTGCTTCTCGAACCGTAGTTCTATATGACCACAAGACGTTGTGCAAGTGCTCACACCATGCCTTTTTATGCTTTTCCAATCTTTTCTTCAGTCCCATTCCAATAGTCTTATTGTGGCTTCTGCTTGGCCATTACTCTGAGGGTATAGAGGAGTTGATTTTCCCAGTTTGACGCTGTAATGAGCGAGTAACTTCCTTATGTTGTCGCCGACCAGCTCTTTCCCATTATCGGTACATATCTCCGCCGGTACACCAAATCTGCAAAATATGTTCTCCCAAATGAATGTGAACACTTCTTGTTTAGTTTTCTTCCTGATAGCTTTAGCTTCACACCACTTGGTGAAATAATCTGTCGCCACAATGATGTACTTCCGCTGCCCAGAGCCTGTAGTTAGTGGACCAATAATATCAATACCCCACTTGGCGAAAGGCCAAGGGCTAAGCACTGAATTTAAAGATGTTGCCGGCGCTTTAATTCTTCTTTCATACAGTTGGCATGGTTTGCATCGCTGAACATATTCCTTTGCATCTCTATTCATCCAAGGCCAGTAATATCCTTGCATTCTGACCTTCAAGGCTAAAGCTCTTTGGCCACCATGATTTCCACAGTCTCCTTCATGAATCTCCTTTAATAATTTATTACCTTCCTCCCTTGATACACATCGCAGAAGTGGTCCAGAGAATGACCGGCGATATAAGATTCCATCTCGGAGTTCATAGTTCACCGAGCGACTGATGATCTGATGAGCCAAGATTTGATTTCCTGGTAAGGTTAAGTGGTCCAAGTAGTACCGTATCGGCGATCTCCAATCTGTTTCTGCTGATTCTTCAACGCTTGTTGTTAGCACCTCTCTTTGCCTGGGTGTTGTTACCGATGGTTGCATCACTCTCTCAATAGCTATCGAGGGAACATCTGGGTTTGTCATCATTGAGGAGATAAACTCCAATGCATCGGCGTGCCTGTTATCTTTTCTGCAGATGTGGCGAAACTTGATACCTGTAATCCTCTGGGCATACTCCCTAGCAAGTTTTAGGTACTTCTGCATAGATGGGTCTGTTGTCTGGTATCGTCCAGATATTTGTCGAATCACCAACTGAGAGTCGCTTGTCAATCTAACATTGCTAATTTTCATTTCAATGAGTATTCGCATTGCATGAATGACTGCTTCATATTCTGCCTCATTATTAGTCGACGGGAATTCTAACCTTAGCGAGTGCACTATCCTTGCTCCTTTTGGCGAGATAAGAACAATTCCAATTCCATTTCCTTCTTTATTTGACGAACCATCTACATAAACCTCCCATCCATCAGGACTGCACTTCAATAAATCTGGTACTTCATGTTCTCGCTCATCCAAGGAGGACGGGATTTCTTCTATCTCTTCTTCTTCATCTATTGGGAAGTCGGCGAGGAAATCTGCAATTACTTGGGACCGCTGAGCCGTGCGTATTTCATATTGGACGCCGAACTGCTCAATTTGTTGATTCCACTTGGCGATGCGCCCCACTCGCTGAGAGCTGTGTAAGATAGATTCTATTGGAGTTTTTGTGAGGACCACAATGGGATGGGCGTGAAAATATGGACGCAATCGCTGAGATGCGAAAACCAAAGCCAGAATCAGCTGCTCTATTTTGGTATAATTCTTCTCTGCTCCTTGCAACGTCCTACTGATATAGTATATGGGCGTTTCTCCGCCTTTGGTTCTTACAAGTACTGCACTTATGGCAAAAGGTGTAGCGGCGAGGTATACTCTGAGTTCCTCGCCGTGCTCTGGTGGCTGAATTGCTGGGAGAGTGGCGAGATACCTTTTGATGCCCTGGAATGCAGCTTCATGTGCTTCAGTCCAGTTGAACTTTTCTCCTTTCTTTAGTGTCTTGAAGAATAATTTACACTTATCAGAGAACCTTGAGATGAATCTATTAAGAGACGCCAAAGTCCCGTTGAGCCGCATGACGTCTTTTACTGTGACTGGCGAAGGCATTTCTATGATTGCTTTGACCTTAGCCTGATCAGCTTCTACTCCCTTCTTGGTGACGACATATCCCAAAAACATTCCTGACGTTACACCGAAAACACATTTTGCTGGATTGATTTTTAACTTAGTGACACGCATATGATTAAATATTTCTCTGAGGTCTTCTACGTGAGTTTGCTTCTTCTTGCTTTTGACGAGCATGTCGTCGACATAGACTTCCATTGTCCTCCCTATCCATTTCTCAAACATTTTCTGTGCCATTTCTTGATAAGTGGCACCAGCATTCTTCAACCCAAATGGCATTCGAGTGTAGCAAAATAACCCCTTAGTGGAAAAGAAGGCTGTATGCTTCTGATCTTCCTCCGCCAAGGGTATTTGATTATACCCTGAATAACCATCCATAAATGACAGCAACTCGTGACCTGATGTAGCGTCCACAGTCTGGTCAATACTTGGCAATGGAAAACTATTCTTGGGACAAGCTCTGTTAAGGTCGCTGAAATCAATGCAGATCCTTACTCCCTTGTTCTTCTTTGGTACCACGACCATGTTGGCTATCCATTGTGGATATTGCACTGGTCGTATTATACCGGACGCCCTCATTTTGTCAATTTCTGCCTCCACGGCTTCTTTGTAAGCTGGGGCCAATTTCCTTATCCTTTGTTTGAATGGTCTGATCTTTGGATCAATATCAAGTTTATGACATGCTATCGCCGGGTCAATCCCTGGCATCTCGTTCATACCCCAAGCAAAGACATCAACATACTCCTTGAGTAGTGCTTGCAATTTCGCCGATTCGCCTTTATTTAACAGAGTACCAATTTTTACCATCTTTGGATCCTTATCATCGCCGATATTAATATCCTTAGTAGATTCCACCGCCGTGAAATGTAACTCTGGTTCTCCCATCGACGATGGTTCCTTTAATTGCTATAAGTTTTTATCCTCAGACTTCCCCGAGCCTTCTATTGAGTTTACTGAATGCACATATGTGGTTGGGTTGGCGATGAAGTCCAGAATTTCTTGTTCCTTAACCGCTTCCTTGCCGAGCTTCTTTTTCTCTGCCATCTTCACCTTTCGATTTTCTCGCATTTGCACATCCGCTGAATTGCACGCCTTGGCCACTGATAAATCTCCAACATACTCGGCGACTCCAAATGGTGTGGGGAACCTTAGGCGTTGATGATAAGTAGAAGGGACTCCTTTTAAACTGTGAAGCCATGGTCTCCCCAGTATTGCAGCATACGGCGAGTCAACATCCACAATGCAAAGAGTAGTTTTCAAGAAATAATCGTCGCATATTTTCACTTCTAATTCAATCTCGCCTTTAGGCTTAGATGCAATGCCATTAAACCCATAAATGTTATAGGAGGATACCGTCGGCGAGGGTATTTTGTTGTCTTTCGCTCTCATCGCCTCAAAGGTAGTGTTAAAGAGGATATCCACAGAACTTCCTGGATCAATGAGCACCTTTGGCAGTCTGAATCCTTCCATCTGAATAGTGAGAACCAAAGGGTTGTTATGATTTCTTCCTTCTGAGGGAATCTCTTGGGCGGAGAATGCTTTCATCCATTCCTGCAACGGCTCCTGCTTAACGGCGACACTACAGATCTCATTTCCCATTCTATCTCGCTTATGAACTCGAGACATGACATTATCATGAAATTCATCTCTAGTAATTTTTGAGTGCACAATGGAAAAGCAATCTAACTCCAGCAAATCTCGCTCAACCTTAACCTCATACACATTTGGAGTGTGAACTGGAATGGCTTGAATTGACTGGACCATGATAGGAGGTGACGGCGGCAATTCTAGGAATTCCTGAAATTTCCCCATACGGACAAATCGATGGACTTCTTACTGCACGCCGGTACAATTCTCAGTTGTATGGCATCACCGTAATGAATTGCAAGTAATATTTCATGGCCCTCTTCTTGTGATAAACATCTTAGTAAGGGTCCTAGGAAAGACTGGCGATACAAGATCCCATCCCTTAACCTGTAATTCCTTACTCTCATGTCTGCCTGTTTTCTATCTGACGCATTTGCTAATGTTGTGCCATTTAAGTTTTGTATTAGGGGAATTCTCCAATCATTTTCTTTCAAAGGAAATCTAATGCGGGCCCTTTTTGCTGGGTTTCCTTCGTTTTCATTTGGTAGTAGTGCGGCATTTTTCCCTTTGTCTACTGTCTGAGGCAATATCTCATCATCTTGAAAAGTTGTTCCATCTCCCAAACTTTCTTCTGGTCCAGGGCCAGTATTCCATTGGTGACTCATGCCTGACCTTGTCGCAAGGCACTGTTCCGAGGGGGCTTATAGTTTCATTGATGGCTCATAGATCCTTCCCAACTTAAGTGACGTCTCTGTTTGATTGCGGGTCATGGAGGCAATGAAAGCCAGTGCGTCAGCATGTCGATTGTCTTTGCGGCATAAGTGCCTGAGTGAGATATTAGGTATCTGACATACCAAGCTTTGCGCCAAAGTCATGTAAGACACTAAGTTGTCATCCAATGTTCTGTATTTTAATTCCAACTGTCTTATGACTAACTGTGAATCACTAGTAAGTCGCACATCTGATATTCCAAGTTCTAGGATGATTCTTAACGCATGAATAACCGCCTCATATTCAACTATATTATTTGTGACCGCACCAAATTCCAAACGTAAGGAGTGCACCATTCTATCACCTGTAGGAGTGGTAATGACAATTCCTATCCCACTTCCTTCATCATTTTTGGATCCATCCACAAATACCTCCCATCTTCTTGTGTTTGAGGGCTCCAGGATGTTGCTAGGCTCTTTTCCTTTCTCAATTTCTTCTGGAAAGTCCTCAACTTCAGTTTCATCATTCAGTGGTAAGTCTACAAGGAAATCTGCTAAGACTTGAGACTTCATAGAGGTTCGAGACTCAAATATAATATCAAACTGGTCCAATTGTGCGTTCCATTTAGCCACTCTTCCTATTGCTGATACATTTTTCAAAACCGTTCCGAGTGGGGCTTTTGTTGGGACCCTTATCCAGTGAGTCTGAAAATAAGTGCGCAGCTTCTGTGAGGCGAAAACCAATGCCAATATCAATTGCTCTATTTTAGTATAATTTCTTTCTGCTTGGTTGAGAGTTTTGCTGATGTAGTATATGGGTTGCTCCACCTTAGTGACAATTCTTACTAACACCGCACTTACTGCGTTATCTGTTGCCGCAATATAGAGTGCTAAGACTTCTCCCGGTTCAGGCTTTTGTAGTATTGGTATGGAAGATAGATACTCTTTAACTTTCAGAAACGCTTCCTCACAACTTTCATTCCACACGCACTCACTCTCTTTTTTCAAAATATTAAAGAAAGGTTTCAACTTATCGGAAGATCTCGCAATAAACCTTCCTAGAGCTGCCAGACTTCCATTCAACTTTTGAACTTGCTTGAGACTATTAGGCGAAGGCATATTTACTATTGCTTCAATTTTGCTGGGATCCACTTCAATTCCTCTTTTCGTTACCAAGTATCCCAAGAATTTTCCCGATGTGACTCCAAAAGTGCATTTCTCAGGATTGACTTTCATCTTGCATGATCTCATTGCCTGAAAAATTTCTCTTAAGTTATCCAAATGATCAGCTTCCTTTTTACTTTTGACTAACATATCATCCACGTAGACCTCCAAAGTGTGACCTATCCATGGCTTGAATATCTTGTCCATCAGCTTTTGATAAGTTGCTCCTGCGTTTCTCAGTCCAAAGGGTTCGACCATTTGACCTGATTTCTTAATCTTGTCAATGTCCTTCTGAACGAAGAGCTTTGGGCCATCACCCATTGGTCCGAACATTGTAACCTTGAACCTCTTGCAGATTTCTGTAATCAGGCAGGGAAACCCAAGATTCCTGTGTTGGTTTCCCCAGGTTCTGAGCATCTGTCTGATTATAAGGCCACATAAATCAATTGGACCATTCTATTTGTGAAGGTGGTAAACTAGCTCGAACATGTCTCTGTTCCATTTATCCTTATTCAGGGTAACTGGGATGAGATTGTGTGAAGCCAAGATACCAAAGACCTTCAAATCAGATCTGATTCCCTCAATAGGGGCTTTCCCATCTTTCCACTGAGGGCAAAATTTGAGCACACCCTCAGTAAGTACATTATCAGATGGACGATCCCCATCCAGTTGAGGAAGTTTCATTGGAAAGGTAGGATACTGAAGTATTGATACAAGTAACTTCCTATCCACTTTGATAACTCGTTTGCCAATTTGAGTCTTGAAGCGACACCGGTTCATATCACATTCATGCATGTTGGCATAAAACATACGAACAACAAAAGGAAAGTTATCAGTGTAACTACCTTCATGAATGCATCCCCAAGGAAGAAGACCCACAAATGGTGGATATGAATCCAAGGTACGTTGATCAAGTTTCCTTTCTATGGTGAAGCCTCGCTTCTTCTCATAATCAGCTTTGGCTTTCTCGCTGATGAAAGGCATACTGAGTCCTGGATCATGGGACGGTTCGGGTACCGCCTCAGGCAAAATTTCTTCCTCAGATGACCAGTGAAATTGCTCATCCTCACTATCATTCACATCAATTGCTCTACAGGTAGAGGCTTTGTTTCTAGCACTTCTTCTAGGCATTTTAAGAAAAAGAGAGCAAGAACACTTACTTGATGATTTCTCCAAAACTACAAGGAGATAGCAAGAATGATTTGTAGCCCCTCAATTGTTTTCACAGCCAGCTCGTTTTGGTACCAAGATTGGCAAAAACGGTTCACGTACCTCAAAGATCTCCATAGTTGCAGACAGCAGCCATTAGAGTTTTTCTAGACCTCAAAATATGAATGAGATGAAGAAGAAACTCGAGGAGACCTTATCCAGTGAGATTCGGTTCCGGGCGGTTCGGGAACCGGGTCGCGGGTTCTGGTCAACCCATTTGGTCACGGACTGGTCCTGTGAGTAGTTTTCAGACCCGGTTCTAAGGGTTCCTAGGATTTACATGTGCGAAACACATGTGTCTAGGTCAAAGAGAATCTTTGACTACTTTCTAGGACATTTTTCTCTTCATACTAAGGTATAATGGAGCAAGGCTCAACATTTCAAGTTAGCGTGTGAGAAATTATTCCAATGATGTCTTTATATCAAGCTTAGATGGAATAGACTTGATATTTAGACATAAAATACTTTCGCGTCCCCAAGAAAGAATTTCCTTCCAGTTCCTAGTAGAAACTGAGGGATTTTGGAATTTATTATTAATTCTTTCTATTCCAAAATCGAAAGTATTTATCTCAGATGTTAGATAAATTAATACCTTTTTCTCTGAGAAGGGTTTATGAAAGAATCTATAACCCTCGTGCTTTGCCTTTGGGAACTGTGAATAGTTCTGCACAACCTGACAGTTCTTGGCAAAGCGTGTGGATCTGCTTTCCTGTTTAACAAAATGCGTAACATCTTGTTTGTGGGGACAGGATTCTACAGATACTCCTTCTTTATGAGTTTCATCAATGTGCAGAACACACAGTTGATCATGAACTATTACATCCATGGGTTCCTCATCGAGAAGGGTGTTGATAATGACTTGATCTTGACGTTTTTCATAAAAAGACGCTTCAGTCTCTTTAATAAGTTGATCAATATCAATTTCAACATATGCATTTTCCTTCATGACCTTGTTAAGCTGATTCAGAGACTCTTCTTCTTTCCTAAGATATGTCTCTAGGTCACGAGAGATATTATCAATCTGTTTTTCAAGATCGATGAAGCCTTGAACAGACTTAATATCTCTGGGAGGAATGCTAAGGAGTTCTCTTGCTGATATGATGAGACCTGGGAGTGGATCATCCACAACATCATCTTCAGCATCTGTGTGTACGTTACAAGCGTTTAAGCTTTGGTCCATGACTCACAAGCCTAGATAAACACAGACAGTTACGTCTTTCATGTGTTCACCTGCTCTGATACCAACTGAAAAAGAAGGGGTACCGAAATACTACCAACTTTTCGTTTTGGCTCGTGAGTCTTATGGTAAAAGTTTGGACGATCTCAAAAATCAATATCCAAACCTCTAACTGGAGTAATCTCGACAGTTA